>CM056172.1:52863578-52924743 GCA_029691765.1 Entomobrya proxima
GTAAAGTACAAATTATAACAGTTCATTGACATACTACAAAGTACTTACTTCAATAATAGCATAATTGATTCAGTTATTATCTTTTGTAAATTTGCTTGATAGTCGAGTTCAATATGTAATAGATCTTAAAACAGCAAACTAGTCAATCCTCTCTGCTAAGTTGATTCAGCTTTGACTTCGTCAGGTTGCGATAAAATGTACTGACAATAACAATTTTCACTGAGCAAGCGCTGATCCACATTCCACATGCTGACGAAGCATTTTGTAACTGGTTTCAGCTTCTTGATGAACTTTTTAGGTATCGCAATCCCGAATGTTTCCGAGAGGCGTTTCCATTCCAAGTCCATGTAGGTGTCACAAATGCAAGGATTTTTTTCTTTCCTTTTTTGATTTACAGCTTTAATCAGGTTTGACAGTCTGTGCATGTCCTTCAACTCAAATCCATATTCCGTTCCCAGTTCGAACATTTCCCGTGTCTTGTTTTGCACCTGGATCGATTTCCAGAAATTTTCTTCAATGTTCATTGTTGGTTTCGAATCCGTACTGTCGGCTTTCAGGAGACCTTGAGAACTTTTTCCGTTTTCACAATCATTTTTTACTCTAATCTCCGTTACTAAACCATCAGCAATGTGACATTTTATCGGTAGCTTTTTCTTATTGCTTGGTGGTACGTAATCGGTAATTGAGATTTTTTCAAAGAAACTTTTTAAACGGTGAGTCTCCGAAAATTCTACGTCTGTCTATTACTGATGATAGCGAAACAATCGCCACTGCATTGGATGAGCGAGTTTTAACTTCAACAGTTTTCGCCTTAACTGGAACTTTCAGTACTTTCTCAAATAACAAATTGACAGTCGATACTGCCTGTTCACATGTTTCCACAGATTTCAGACTTTGTAGACCATGGATAGCAATTTTATTTTCAACGCCAGGTTGTTTATTAGAATTGCCAATTTTTAACGTGTGCTTTATTTCCAATTCACGCCCAATTAATTGGTTCAAACATGTATCCACTTCAACTTTGATTGCACGCAAATTGTCTTTAAACAACCACAGAATTTCTAGCTGGTTCTCAGAAACTGTGTCACAGGTATTTCTGATGCACGATAAGAGTTCCGATAACGGTGACTGGGAAAATAACATTACGCTTGTTTTAACTGCAGAATCATTCTGCCCCAATGACTCATGCAATAACTTTTCCATTGCAATTTGCAAAAGCTTAAAACAGCAATTCTTGACTTTTATCTCTCTTGAGCTCAATCATCAGCAGAGATGTTGATCTCATGACAGCTCAGACGGATGAATTTATATTCCTGATTATGAAAATTGCACTAGTAAAACTTGTATGGCATTTATAGAATACAATTTGCCATTTAATAGTTACATGGTTAATGTATGTTTTCCTTCTAGCAGCAATAAATGCTACTATTTGGGTACACGGGTATAATGACTAATGAATACCAAGATTAGAGTGAACAAGTCCTAGACTAAAAAGGTAACCTTATAGCTAGCACGTGTAAGTGAACAACATGCTTTCATGACAGTACACTAGTACACTGTATGTTCTTAATATAGATGCTAGTTTTTGCTTTTACATGACTGACATTGATTAGTCTGGAATTTGTGTCTGTATTTCCTCATTAAAATAGCTGCAATAAAAAGGCCATAAGACATAAAAACGAATCACCTTGATGTGGATGCATTCGGAAATATTACAAGATATTGATTTTTTGGAAATCGGCCAACGCCCAAAATAAATATTTTTTTTATACAAGTAGTAGTTACCTACAATCATTAAATACCGAACCCTATGACCCATGCCATAAAAACGTCTCTGTTATCCTGCAGGGTAAAATGTGGTAGGGATTTTCAAAATTTGTGGTTTATTCGTCATACATTTCAATTTTATTAATTTTAAGGTAAAAGATAAAGTTTTTGCTACCTATTTTTAGTCAAAAGATTGAGCATTTGACATGAAACCTACATTTTTTGGCTTTTTAGGATTACGACAGAAACATCGTTTGGCAAGATTATGTGGTATGAAGGTAGGATATACCACCACTTTTATCGATTACACAAGCCAATTTTAACCGAGCTATCTAGAAAATTGGAAAATCAGCAATAAACTATCTTGAAATTACACTAATGCATCATAATTTTGATGTGCATTATAGAGCAAAAATTGCTGAATCCAGAATTTTTTCTTCGATTCGTTCTGCTACAATGAGAAATAAGAATGATAGCCTAATAAAAGCAAGAAAACAAAGTGGTATCTTCCAGTATGACACACGTTTGAACAAACGTATTCATCTTTTTTTCAATTTTATGCAATCAAAAGCACAATATTCATTTTGAACTTCTATAAAACATGTGCAGTAATTGTAATGTATTGTTCTCATAATTTACATGCTGTTTTTTTCATATATAAAAGCTAGGTATTTGGTTATAAACAAAATAGCGTAGGCAAAAGTCCCTGAAGACATGAATGATATGCACATATCCACAATATCTTTGAACACAAAGGCAATCAGAAAAGAAAGTTAACTAACTATATGTATGAGCAACCGCTTTTTTGTTCAAGTACAACATGTAATTTTTCATGCTGGTTTCATGCAAAATATTATATTAAATAACACACATTACAACCGGAATATCTTTTTGTCGTATCTGGAAAAGGAGAGTAGATATGAAAATGATACACAAAATAGTTCTAAAGCATTATCAACAATATTTTTGTTCTAGTCCACTTAACAATTCTATTGTGTCATTGTCAAGCAAAAAATAAAGAAACGTTTTCTTTTGTTCCTTTCACACAAGCCAAACAAATGTTCCTAATCATAGTATAATGCTCCATACATGTTTCAGCAACATCAACAGCTTTGTACAAGCTCTAATTTTCCTTCAGCACAAAAGTTTTAGTTTCTAGTTTCATTAAAATTTAAAAATTGATAACAAATATGAATATTATTATGCATGCATGATTCTTTACAGTATTGCAATATCCCGATCAACCAAAACCTCAGTTTTCCACCAATTCTACACCACTTTTGGAGCCCTCAAACACGAATAAAACTCGTGGAATTTTGGTGTCTAGTTAGTGGAATTTGCGTGTCGATGTCCGTCTACGACACGGGTAAAACACGTGGAATTTTCCTACACAACCGCACGAGAATTCTACCAATTTGAATCCAAAATTCAACTACCATTGAACGGAAAAAAATTATGCGGTGCTAGATATTTTAATGATATCAAAATTACAAGTACACAAATTTATCAGATAAAATTAATTTTATTAGCCATCTTCTGAAAACTTTACATATTTCCTTTCATATCATCCCTTCAAAGTAACAAACTACGATCCCGGTTGTTCCTGTCATCCTCTTGATTCCCTCCCAACTTCCCCTCACCACCATTCTTCTCCAACGCACCTGAGCTGAGGCTGCAGCCATTCAATCCACCTCAAAAAGTACCATGAAAAGCTCCTTAAAACACTTGACAATTCACCTTCTCAACAAATCCCCTCCAACACCTCCTCCAAAAACACCTTACAATTCACCTTATCAACAAATCCCCTCCATCACCTCCTACAAAAACATTGTCACCTCCTCAGCGCCTCCCTCTTTATCAATTTTCACAAAAATTCACAACCTAGCACTTGTACAGCCTTCCGGCTTCCTCCACTTCACAAACTTCAACTCTGAACTGCAAATCATTTCAAAAATAACCCAAAATCACTTGTCAACAGCCTAAATCGTAATCTGTTAGATATTACCAGCTTTTTTAAGAATTAACACTCCACTAATTTGCCAATCACGTAATTAGCAGTTTAATTACCAACTCTCATGAAGAAAATACAATTTTCTCGTCAGTCAACAGGCAAAATAAGACTGACAGCATCAAAGAGATTTGGATTACCGGGCATCTCTGCTTGCCCCACTAGTTTCAATGACAATGGCACTCAGCGTGTTTGCAGCTGTGAGGGTTTTTTAATTTAAAAATCAACACGTGGAATTTACGTGTTTTCTACGTATCAAACACCTGAATCATTTTCGGAGTCTAACTAAAAATGCTCAGGAAAATTCCACGTGTTAACTACGTTTCTTAACAGAGTATAATTGGTAGAAAAAAAATTCCCCGAAATTTCCACGTAATACACCAAAATACAACGTGTTTTGCACCTCTGTGGTTGATCGGGATGTTGCAAACAGAAAAAAGCAGAACCATAATGTTTTTTTCATAATTTCATTTCTCATGAAATTCAAGAAATTTCGTTGTTCAGTCAACCATTTTTTGCCAACCCAATAAGCTGTCAGTCTCACTTTGTGCAAAACGTGAAGACTTAAACCCCGTTAATCTTTCTGGTTTCCATGAAACAAAAGCATTGCAACTTACTCAGCCAAACCAAAACTTAACTACTCTCTATTTCGGTTAGTTATTCTGACGAGTATCATGTCTTTCTATTTTTGGACTCCAAAAGGTTTCTTATTTAATTTATTTCTATAAGGATACACATAAGAAATGCATATATTCCAAAAGTCACACTATATAACTAAAGATGTTATTTTAGTACAAATAACTCCTGTTTAGTCGAACTTTTTATATGAAAATCTGTACAAAGATATAAAATAAATTGGTAATATTAGGTTTAAGAAAATACTACAAAAAGAAAAACGTACTTAACAAGTTTCCTGTTGAGTACCTAAATGCCACTTAATCTTCAACTTACATTATGATCTAAATCTATTTTTAAGTAGTTTGTTGAAAATTTTTTTTTTCATAATGAAGAGCTTTACATAGTATCCGATAAAGTAACCTGATATACAGAAACTTGAGGAACTTCAATCTCTGATAAAATACAAAAACCTGAAATTATTGAATGATAAAACTTTTGCAATTGTAAAATGTAAACATTAATAGACGATCAAAAAATAAACCTTTCAAAGATTGCCATTCTCTTCAAAACTTATCAAAGGTTCAATAAAAGGTATAGATTTTTTATGAGACCTTTTACTAAACATTTCACTTAGGTTGAAAGTGGTGTATGAATCATCACAATTGATGCTCAATGAATAGTTACGTGAACACTTGCCACTCATAACTTGTAACTTCTTACAAATACTGTAGACACGTGATTCGATCGGTTGGATTCAAAAAAGGATTTTCGTAAGTGCACTTTTGGTGTGAAACTCTAACCTAACAATAAATCTGTTCGTTATCATAGCTATAATCATCACTTTTCGTTGCACTCTATGAATTTGACATGGCTAATGCCTTCATGGCGCTGAGCTGCAACTGCAACCAATAGCATCTCCATAATTATGTATTGCCTTTCACCAACCGTACCATTGAAATATGATGATGGTGGTTCGTGAGCATCCAATATCTCTTTAGCTCTCCTATATTAAGTTCAAGAACGATGCTGCTGTTGCTTTGTTGCAGCTTTCTCCATTGGTATCATCAACTATTAAAATAAAATGATCATACAGTTTTATGGTACGTTTACTTTTCCACTTGCTGACATTGTTTTAGTGCAAATTAATTGAGACGAGAATGTTGCAATATCACATTTCTTCAAATCTATGGTTACAAGTTATATTAAGTAATACTAAAATTGAAATGCTTTGTACTCCCGTTAGTTCGCTACAATGAGAAACTTGAAAGAAATAAGTAAATTTGGGAGCATCCTTTCGAAATGTGAGATAGGTAATCTATTTCATGATGCACTTTGTCCCCATTTTAGTTGCAGTTTGTGTTTTCAGCAGGGTAAATGAAAGCTTTTCAAAGGGTTATTGTAAACGATGCAATGCTTAAGGCAATGGATGGTTTATACATAATACATACATTCGGAAAACTAATATTCTTATGATGAAATGTGATACCCATATTCAAGCATGTACAATGTAGGCGTTATGCTGTGCCCTACTAGTTTTACGTTCCGTCAAAGCTGCATGTAAAAGAAAGCCAAAGATACGATCTCTGCGATCAGATTTCAGTCGGTGCGGTGGAACTCTTGAAAGCATATTCTAGCGCCTCTACGAACTTGTAATTTTGACCGGTTTACTAAGTGGTACTTACTACATTTCCTTTATAATTGGCATTGTCTGTTTTAGATCAATTTTACTGGCATCATTAGGAGGTTTTCTTAGAAATGACCGTTACACAATACTAGCCAATGAAAATAGTTTCATTCATCATAACTATACCATCATACATCACGCTATCATACATATCATATCACCATATTCATGCAAGTTTGGATTAGGTATATCAATCGTAATTTTTTGTCCTCTTTGAAAATGGGGCTTTTCTCTTACCATTAATAAAATATGCTTCATAAAATGATTTCAGACATTCGATATGCTTTAATCTACCAAACTACACATGAAACACTACAACATAACAGTCACCTTAGTGAATAACTTAAATTGTAAAGTCTGCTAACTCGTGAATGAGATATGACCTTTCTCCAACGCTAGTTGTGTCCTACAATTGTGAGATCCTATTCATATAAATTACATTCAAAACTATTTTGCTTACAAGGCACGGCAGTAACACATGCATGAATATTAAAAGAAAAATGGTGCAAGAAAAAATTTCAAATGACGAAATGCATTAAAAAGTGAGTAAAGTTTCACATAAAACACTTGATGTTTAGTTGGACGAAGATAGGTCAAGCAAGACGGTAAACTTTTTATACGATCCCATGATTTTGATGTGTTATATAATGCAATGAGACACGACTTTCAAATTACAACATTCAAAGCGAGTGAAACCATAGCATAAGAAGGTAAAAGAATTATAATACAACATCTCACTTGAATAAATGAACAGGACAGCTTCACTGATTCAAACAAGCAAAAAATCATTAAAGCCAAACCAGGAAACCATCTTTTTGACAAAAGTGGTAGGTAGTAACAGTGGATGCACTACACATACTTAACCCAATTTAACAGCGTGAATGCAAATATGCACAATTAATACTTTGCCTCTTGTTTGGTTCTTGAGTTATTGGCGTTTCTTTGAGTCAAGAAGGAACGGCTGACATCTTGCATAATACTTAAGGTGCAGCATATAAAGTCAGGAATTCATGGTTGAATAAGTTAATTGCCTGACTTTATTTGTGCAAAATCCAATTAGTTCTGCTGTAATCAAACTATGAAATTAAATGAGATATTAATGTAGAATAGCATATTCAATCATACCAGTATTTGAACCTTTGTACAAAGGCTTTTTGTTTGTCCTGTTTTATATGTACATGCAATATGTGAGTATGCAAGTAGAAAATTTGGCACTATGGTTTTGACGTGTAGGAAAAAGAAAGCTGCTTCATCTGCTGCTGTTGCATTTGTTGTTTGTATAAGTAAAATTCACAAGCGATACACAAAGGCAACGATTTCCAAACAAATTCTAAAGATCGCTATATAGCAGTAGTTTAGGTTCCAAAGCCTGCACTTTATCTCACAGCTTGCAAATGAAAAGAAATAAGAACCTCCAAGTAATTTCTATCTATATTTGCACACTACTACTTTTAAAAGTACATAAACAGTATAACAGTAAAGTATGAATAACTTTTCATCTATTGTACAGTTTTGATAAGTGTGAATTTCCAAACGGATTTTCCAATTATGTTTGCTGGTTACTTAAATGCATTCCAATGCCAGTTCTTATTCTCTCAGTCAAAATAGTTCGCTCAAGTTTGTTTGGTTATCACGCCGTTTCAAAACGCCATTCAGCAGAGTAAATAGCGCGATTCATTGCAATTTCCAATGTTCTAAGTATCATGTTTGAACTGTTGCGAGCATTTCAAAGCGTAGGCGTATTTACTTTAGAAATAACAAAAGCAGGATGGAAAATGCCAAAGATTTTGCCTGGTAGTTTTTGGCAAGATGCCAGGCATGAATTCAGTCTTAGAATGAGTATATGTTGGTTGGTTGGTTGAAAATTAAAATGGATACTGAGCTACTTAAGTTTTTTTGAATAAAACAAAAATTTCCACACCGCTGATATCCATATACACACGTTTTACTCAAGGTTACAAATTGAAACTTTTTTAATTTGCTCATTGTGTATTACTATTTCATTAACAGCATTGAAACTAAACAGTTAATTCCGTTGCAGAACCGAAACTTGTAATGCAACTTTGCATTGTATGGAAACACTCACAAATATGAATGGTGAGCTGGGAATATTGATTCATTGTATAAATGAAGCGTGCGCTAGTACTTTGTAAAAATAGAGTTGACGTATATTCTAGGTTCTGATTCCGAAATTGTTTTTGTTAGAAAACTGCATGATGTATAAAACCATTACGCAGAAAGCCGCGTGGAGTACTATGTAAAACATTTTTCAGTTAAGGCAGATATTTTTGCCATCTTTGACTGAAAACTTTTGCATTCTTTAAAAATTGCATTGACAATTTTCTAAAATCAGAACGTATACGGCATAAAATTTAAGTATTTTTAAGGTAAATTGTCGTCACTAAATTGAGTGCTAATTGTAGTCATATGCTTAACCAAGAACTATCCATTTTTGAACATCACACAAACCTCAGTTTAGCCCTTTCTGTGGTAACAACGCCATTGGTGATGTTTTTGGAAAACGAATGCTGATGTTTTACAGAAAATTATGACATTGTGTAACAAACAGAAAACCACAAGCAATGTCATTTTCTCTTTATCTAAAAATTAGCTACAGGAATACAGAACTCATACATGAAGTAAAAGCTTTTCCAATGTGCACCTAGTAATATTATTTTCAAGCCTTCTTAATCATTTAGTGCATTATTTTTATCCAGAATGACTTTCCGCGAATTGCACAACTTTGACACTAACTTTTGCTCTTTGCAGATGTTTCGATTCCCAAGGAAAAAAACTGTGAAGCAGCAATGCATAAAATTATGAATAACCACCACCGAAAATGAACCAAGATAAAGTATGCTAACACAAGCAATGGATTTAGTATGCTGGATTATCAGTTGTTTACTTTTTTTGTAAACTGGTCTTATACAGAAATGCCTTTAGCTATAATCTAGGTATATTGTAAAAGGCACTACCTGGTAGTGACTACCAATACTTCCCTCAACACCAAAAACTTTTTTTAAGTATTATGAAATATTAAGTTTGCACCTACTGGCTGACTTAGGCATGTCTGCTGGGATTGTATAAGTATCGTTAGGTAAAGGTAATACATATTAGTGGTTGTCAAGTGCACATCTGTTAAGACTGTTAAAGTTTAAAAGTTAATTCGAATAACATTTTAACTTTTAACTTTATTTTTTATACTTTACTTTATGATGACAATTCAAATTTTCGAAATGCTTATGTCGATTCGGTAATAAGTTTTATAAGCAAAACCCTAATTATTATTTAACCGCAATAGTTTGGCAATATAAAACCTACTTTTCCTTTTTAATTAATAGCTCTATTAAAATTTTGAAAAAGGACAGCACGACAGCAAAAATGCTGTGAGCATCGCAATTAACACCACTGCACTGCCTTGTTTCTTGTTAACAGAAAAAAACCACCTCTATGGAGACTAAAAGTTTAAACAGCCGGTTAAGCTGCTCGCAATGCAAATCATATAGTAGAGTTAACCCGGAGTGTTAACCTTTGGGTTAAAAGTTTAAGAAAAGTTTTTTTAACCCAACTTAACCGACTTAACCGTTAACCTGGCAGTTAACCACGTCTACTTGACAACCCATATTAGATAATATATCACATAGGTTTACTTTATGTTTCATTTACAATGGTCATAATTCATTATAATGGTACACAATTTTCTTTGCCAACCCAGCTATCATTTAGATGCAGTTATACATAAACAAAATTGTCATAAGTGATGCGAAATAAAACAGTTATCTACAAGTGCAAGCACGTAATCTAGCTCATTGCCAATACAACTCATTAAGAGTAAATATATTACCTATCCAAAACCAAACTAAGAGATGTAGCAGTATTTTGTAAAAATTAAAATGGAAATTTGCAGGGAAGATCGCAAGATATACAGACAGATGGACCAAAATTTTTGACTGGGTTCTAGATGGAAAGCGTAAACGTGGACGACCAAGATCAAGATGGGAAGATGAGATTATTCAGATAGCCGGACGGGATTGGAAAATCAAAGCTCAAGATAAAAGCGCTTGGAATACACTTGGGGAGACCTTCATCCAGCAGTGGATTGACAACACAGACCCTGTTTTTTCGTCGTAACAACTTGAAAGTGTGTGACTAGCATGCAGTCACGGGTCAGTGGTGGGTTGACAAAAAAATATTACCTATATTTCATACTCTTGCAAATTATTACGTACATAGGTACGTTTTTCAATACAGAACATTCAATGGCTCATAAAAGACTAGAATTCACGGCATTAGAAGTTGGGTTGGTTTAGGTAACGTTATGGACGGTTACAAATAAATAAAAAAAGCAGTTTCCAGAAGCAAGAATGAACTTTTTTACAAAAGGACAAGGAAACTAACCAGTTGTTGAACAGAGATGTGTATTGAGGCACAAAACCAAACCACACATTAAAAAGGCACAACGTCTTGTCTGAAAGTCAGGCCACAAATACCGAATCTACTTATTGAAAGACAAGAACAGGAAAATGGGTAGAAGCCGGGGAGAATACGGGATCTTAAAAAGAGCAGAAAACGTTTTCTCTTCTCTCACGAGTCAGTCAAGGAAAAACAAACATCTGCAGTTAATCCGCAGTAAAGAAACTATTCTGCCATAGACCTTTCTTGGAAATGTCTAACCCAGCCTCGTATATTATGCCAAGCAAATATTTATCACTGCGGAAAGTGCAAGCTTTAGGACTTTAGGACTACAACATATCCCTAAATGTCCAAACAGCCAATGTTATGTTATAATAAAAGGAAAATGAATTGATGCACTCATGCTGAATAAGCAACAGAAGGAATTACTTTCGTAGTATTTTATATTGGCTTACTTCAAATTAACAAATCACTAAGAGCCTATACAAATATTAATGTTGCGTAAGTAAAAACCGGTGATCTTAAATTTTCACAATGCTTATAAAGAATAGTAAAACACCAAAATATGACGGTCACATAGTTTGCGTCATGCTGAATGGTTCCAATCAAAATAACTAATTTTCTGGTATGCATCTACGAGATACTCCAACATGCGTATAATATTGACGTCCGTAAGGTATTTAAATCTAAGATGTTGTAAAATCCACATCCAAACGTGTGCCCTGAGAGTGTTTATTTGCTTTTGTTTTTTCCTTTTGACCGTGACTTTTCATTTTGTAAAGATATTAAGGGAGATTTAAGAATCGGTAGAAAAAAGTGGTCTTGCATGTGGTAAACCTTAGTAAACTATGTAAACATTTTTAACTCGTCAACAACAAACCCTCGCTTTGTACGTCGGGTGGTTTTGGGTTCGTATAAACCGCAATCTACGTAACTGGTTGTTTGAATGCGGTTTACATTGTTGACTTTAAAAATAAAAACTCTTCTACATAAACATTGGTAGGTTGTAGCTGGTTAGTAGTAAATGTAGTATTTTAAATAAATAATGACTGCATATAAAACATTCATATAAGTATTTTACAGTGAAAGTGCTAGGTTACATAAGTTAGTTTTTTAAATAGTGGAACGTTGGGTCAAAAAATTACAGGTTGACCTTAATTGAATATTTAAACTTTTAAACAATTTCCTGCTTTAAGTAACCATAAATAAAATTCTAATTTATTTTTCATGTAGAACGGGACGACTAAACTTAATGTAAATAACGTCCAATGCACGTTTTGTAATTGGATGACACTTAAGTCTAGAAGGCAAGCAGTACTGCACCTGGTTCTATGTGTTAACAAGATATAAATGTGAGAAATTGCAAACTGGCCTTTTAGAACCCACCAAGCGAGAAAGTTAACAAATGGGTATGTATGCTCAAATATACTATAATCACTATCAACGTTTACCGAAAATCGCCATTAAAGATTCTACTCTGGTGACAAAAATGGTCCTAGGTAATTAGCTCCAATTTTTTAGCTACACCTACGCGTAGCTACAAAGCTGCTAGCTCCACTTGGTTCCTAGTTCCACTTTTTTAAGTTCCAATGGTTTTTAGTTCCACTCATTTTTTAGCTCCACCATCTTTACCTCCAAAAATTTACTTTGTAAAAATATACTCTAAAACACAAAAATAAATTATATAAATAACCGAATAATGCATTCGCATATTATTACGTAGCTGAGCATAGTGAGTGAGGTATGACAGAATCACGCCAAATTTAATACAGTGATTTATTGGAGCCTGTTGACTTTGAGCCATATTGGACATCCCCCTGGGGTAGTAAGGAGAGGTAACCTGACTGACCTGACCATAAAACTTGTCAGAATTGCATCAAATTTAGTGTCTTGATTCTTTGGGCCAGGATACATAATCCTGTTCCCTTTGAGCAAGATTGGTCATCAACTTGGTGTAATAATATGGTGGAAGGAATCAGAGAATCAGACAGATAGATAAATTTACGTGTAGCTCAGCTACGTATTTGAAATGAACATTATTTAAATCGGTTTATTTGGCTAGCATTTCGAAACTGTGGTTCACTATCTGTTTAGCCAGGTCAATAAGTTTATGCCTTGCTATTTGGTCTTGACTTGGGATGTGATTTAAATTAATTTTAAATTTAACAGTGTAATAAGCACAGGCGGTGCTATTCTCTTTTTGAAAAGTTACACCGGCCACAGGCTAAACAATCAAAGCTTTTTTGAAAAAGTAAGTTTTTTTAAATGATGGTAGTATTGAAAAACTTCCATTACAAATAATTATATTCTATTTAACTTTCGACGAATTCAATAATTTTACTTTAAGCCGTTTCTGCTAATACGGACAGTGCATAAAATTCTTGTTAAAATCAAATGGAACTTTGAAAGAAGAACAAGTAAGAAGTTTTGTATCAAGAAAGTTGCACGGTGTCAGTTTAGGTTGAAAAAAGTAATATACATATTCATGTAAGCAAAAATCATGGGTGGAACTAAAAATGGTGGAGCTAAAAAAATTGTAGCTAAAATATTTTTGGAGGTAGAGACCGGGTGTAACTAAAAAAAGTGGAGCTAAAAAAGTGGAACTAGAGTCCGGTGTAACTAACGTCATTTGAGCTAACTACCGTACACCGACAAAAATACCACACGTTTGAGCAAACACAATAATAGGTTTCAGAAGTATATGGTATGGGCAGACGATAATTCGAAGTACTCAGTAAACCAAACTTTATGTCTGGTTTGGTCGTGCAAAGTGTTTAACTAGAAAACTAAATGCATTCTGGGAACTGAATAATTTCACTTATGGCCATGTCTATGTTGTTGTTGTTGTTGTTATTGGAAAGCACAATCGAAAGAAAGAAAAAAATACTAGTTTCTTGTAAGTTGTCAGCACTACGTGTGTATTTACATTTGCATTAGACGGAGACAGGCACGAATTGGGCATGAATATCAAATTAGTGCAATCAATCTGTAGACAAGTTGGGTAAATAGAAACGTCAGCAATTACAAGTTTCACTTTAATGGTACATTATAAATTAAATCGAAAGCAAAGACAGCAAAGCTACCACCAAACACGTGTAAATTGTACCAGTAAAACAGGATAATTCATTGTGTTCTTGTTATTATATTCTGAGAAAGTTGGTTTGATAACTTTATGCTTATTTACGTCTAAACCTTCAATGTACTAATTATAAATTCTTACAACAAACAATCCACACCAAGTATTGTGCAAAACACAGTTTACTATTCAGCATATATCTGATGTAAAAGGAACACGAAACAAATGTATGTAAGTACATGTACCTATGTACGTTAGAGAAATGCATGCAAAATACTAAGGTACTAAAAGTAAATGTGCAAAATAAACACCCTTTTCTCTACAAAAGGCTATTATCAGCGTCAAATTGGAATTCAGTGGAATAATACTCACCTATCTGAAGTGTAAAATGAATCTTTTTCACATTTTTCGAGAAGTACTATTAAAGTGAAAACACCTCGCTGCAAGTTTTATAAAAATGTGGTAAACTGGATACCTAAGGAAAATGCCAAACAATGACACAATAATAATAAACGATTTAACAACAGAGTCAGTCAACCAAAACGTGTTATTTATAGGAATCCATAGTTTGACTTCCGACGAGAGGAAAAGGTCTCAGTTTGGATACTAGTTGTTATTCATGTTTATAAATGCATACATATAGGTAGATACTATGCATATCAAATGCCTGACATTATCAATGTGTGACCTAAACTGCTTCCTAAATCGACATTTAGGGTTATCAAACTTCCAGATAATATTTACATTCAAATCAAAGCAAACTTTTTGGAGCATAATGAAATTGACATGAAAATAGAATAAGACAGCAATGCAGAAACAATGATTTGTGAAGAAAGTCATTTAACTAAAACGTGCCCAGAAAACTGAATTTTTCACTTGACTTCCGACAATTGCACAACTTTTTATCTATCAATTTTAGTGTATGCACTAAAAATTTTAGTAAAAACTTATTTTTTAAAGCTTATTTTTTTTAAAAATCAGGCATAATTTTCTGAACAGAAGCCGCATTTTTACTTAATTTTTTGAGTTAATGTAGACTATAAGATGAGCTTTGTAAAAACAATTATTTTTGGTGGGGGTCTATATAGACCCCCTGGTACTTTACTGAATTTAGTGTTATCAAATTATGAATTTAGTGTGTCCTATTTGCGCTGGATAATGAATGAATTAATTTTTAAAGTGCCAGTTGTTTCCTCATCATGATGCTTTGGAATTTATGTGTAGGCACGAATAAAATTTTCAAGGATATGTATGCTTCCTTGACTCTGTTTTGTTCGCAGAAAGATAAAAAGACATGTTGGCTGAAATGTACTACTGTTTTCAGCTTTTTTACTCAACTTGAAGGACGCCGTTCCATTTTCGTTGTTACTTGGTAGAGCGGTCGTCATCGCATCGCGGATCCTTTCAGCTTTTTCTCCTCCTCATACCAGGATAATGTACTAAATGAAAAATCTTCACAGGCTAGAGTACGGGTTTTCTCCTGCTTCTGGAGCTGAAGTCACAGGCACAAAAACCGGGCTTGTATGCATGAAAGGCAAGGGAAATGGAATTGACAGATTTTGGACGCGTACATTATCCAGGTACTATTTCAGCAACGTGCACCTCACACTTCTTTTGGATAATGGGAAATATAATGTGCTGAGAAGCACTAAATGCCTTTTGTGGCTTTTGAATTGCTGTAGTAATGAAATTTATGGAGCGATTAAAATGGTAATTTTGGATGGTAATTTAGTGCAAAGTTTGGATGACGGGTTGCATGTGTTAATTTTGCATATTAACTATTTTTTAAGTTTTTTTTTATAAAAATGCATGATAAAACCTTGAAATTTTTAAGAAACATATAATAGACGTTTCATGAAATCAAAATTTGAAGTTATTTGCTGTTGCTGTGCTTTCTAAAATTACTAAAGATAACTGCAAAAATTAATCATGGAAAATTTATTTTCATTTCAGAATCAAATTACGTTAAACAGAATTATGTCAGTGATACAAACAGAAAGCAACTGTTGCAAGAAAATATATGGCGATTGCTGATTTATTCCAGAATCTGTTTTAGATCAATTTTAGCAATGTTGCATTGACAAGCATTTAAAAAAATGTAGTCGCATTTTATCAATTTATTTTAAATTACTAACAAAAACCCTTTTCTAATGTCTACCATTACAATTAATTGATATTAAAACCAAAGTTCTTTTGTAACATGAATTTTAAATAGTAAATTAGATTAAGAAAAAATATCCAAATTTAAATATCGCCATATGGCGTACAAACAATTAGTATATACAATTTTAAACCGTTTCTATTATAACCCAGAATTAGGCAGATCTACCGTGACTGCATTCATTTGAGTTATATACTAAATCAGCATTAAAAGTTTTGCTAAATGCTATCAATTAACAAAATTTTTAACTTTCAAGTTTAACAATTTTTGACATTGACATGAAGATATTACAAACTTCTTAGATTTTCACCTTCGAACTAAAAGAATTTTTCGATATTTGTAGACCAAATATGTCATTCTTTTCCCACAATTTAAAAACTTAGATTGAAATACTTGAAGTTTCAAGTATTATTTTGAATCTATTATACACTTATAAAGTGAATTAAGTTTACAAATACATTAGGTAAACTTTCTTTTCCGAACACTATACACTTTACAAGTTATTAAGGAATTTTTCGACATTTGTGGAGAAAAATGTCGTCAATGACCCACAAGTTTAAATTCTTTTTGAATAAAACCAGTATAATACCAAATTATGTATGCATTTTACATTGTTATGATTTACAAATTATATATTGGTAAATTTCAAATAAAGTGTCTTTCCAAACCCGGTAGTTACATGAGTGAACATGATGTCAGTATTCTAAAACGGCCTACTACCTTTGACTAGCTTTTTGTAGTCCACATTTAATTACCTTTTAAAAGTGAACATTCCAAACTTTGAAGTTTTCAACTCTTTAAAGTTAGAGTTTAGGATAAAATAATGGATATAGAAAATTTTCTCCATCCGCTTTTAATTAGCATCCCTAAGATTCTTTAGATCAGATTGGCTCTTTTAAAGCCTACCTCCAAAACATAATTTAAAAATCCACAAAAGCTATGCATTTAACTTTCATTATATTAAAAACTGAGAACTATTTAAACTTGAATGCTTAATCCTTATAAATTTTTAGCTTAACTAAAATTTACTTTAACATTTTTATTAATTTTTTAACTCATATTGAACTGCATGAAATTTTTTTTTGCACCATGTGGCCAATAAATTTGGTGAGGGTTCTTTATCGGTTTCCGCTCTAGTGTCAGCGGTAACCGTAGAGTGAACAGTCGTTTTTTAGATAAATTGTATGTTAGTTTAGTAAACTGGGAACAAACAGTACATATGAAGTTCCCAAAAAGTTGCAACGTTGATCTATGTAGCCTAACTGTGGAATTGACTGGAGCAACAGAATCCCCAAAAATATTCTCTTACATATTGCAACTTTAAAAAGACACCTGATCTTCTTCCAGTAACAAAATAAATAAACCCTTTCCTAACTTTCTCGAACAATTACTTTAAAATAATATTAATTTCCCACACTATTCCCTTTGGGGTTCCTTCAAAAAGCTTGTTCACTTTAGCAACCAGAAATAATTTCCAAAGCAAAGTCCATCCAAAAAACCACCTACAAAAATCCACACAAAAAACCCAAAACCAGAAATAATTTTAATCCTTTTAAAAACTGGCAACATATTAATTAACACTATTGCCCTTGCTTTGAGTTTCTTACCTTATGTTGGTCAAAAGTCATATCACCAACAGAAGCTCCTTTGTCGTCACTCGTCACCTACTCCACCTCAAGCTTCTCCTGAATCCCGTTGCGTCCTCTCAGACTTGCTTTTAGTCGTCTGTATCACCTACCATCTTCTCAGGGTTTCACTCTACCCAAATCACAGTCTCTTGATCAATGACAAATCTTCACATCCAAAACCTGAAAATTCATAAAAAAATATTCGTCGGTGTCCAATTTACACATGTAACTCACACCAACATCACCATTCAAGACTTGTCCAATTTAAAATTAATTTCTTTAAAAACTTACAATTCAATTAAGACAACCTTCCACCTGGAATCTTGACGTGTTTCCCTCTCATCACCAATGTACGTTTTAGATGGACCATTACATTAACCGAAGTGAAAATTAGCTCGAGAGAAAACCAAAACGGTTCGTTATATCCAGTGACAATTAACTCTTCCAGTCCTGTAACTCAAGAAAAACAAGTAAATCAATAAATTAGCCGTTTTTCTAATCATTGCCATTAGGTATATTCTTTCCAAACCCTCACTTTAAACCCAACCCAAACTGTTCAGTACTTGATCAACTATTTCACTAAGCTTCTCCAAAATAAATCAAAACTTACCAAACATATTTTTATTTTGCCAAACGCCCGCTCACTAAACCCAGCACAAAACAGCACATAGGACCAGTTACATTTTTACTCCAAATTCCCAAACATTTTGGAAGCTTAAATCTACTCCAAAAATTTCCTCAAAAAACGAAAACTTAACTGAAAAATGTAGAGACTTTGGAGTGTTCAAAACGAAGCTGCTGCTTCTCTTGAAGCCCTTCAACTGAATACTTCACTCCACACATTTCACTCCAAGAGGAAGAAATATGATGTACGAAACCTACGCCGCCCCAAAAACCCTAATTATCCGGTTTGACTGAAAGAAAGGCAGAGTGCACAAGTTGGGCACCGGACAATAATAAATTTCAACGTAAACCTCTAGCATAGCATTCCCATTCAACTTTTACTCATCCACCTACAAAGTTCGCAAAAAAACAAACAAATTAAATCTGAAGAAACCGAAAAGTTTTACTCAGCTCTATTCCAAATTCTACCCCAAAACCTTACCAGAGATTGGTCAAAGTTCCAAAATCCTCCCACATTCGGAATGCCCCAAGTCCATTAGCGGCAACCCACCTTCAAGAGTTCACATGAAAGTAGAATATAATGAACAGCAAAAGTCAAGAGCCTCTGAAATTGTATTCAAAATTCAATTTTAAAATATTCTCACCTGAGGTTCGATACACTGCCAAAATTAATTGCACTTCCACCTCCCGAACCCCCTGAAGTTCCCCATTTTTCGCCATCCCCATCGTCATCTTATCCCCCAAGTTTGTCTTTCATTTCCTCTACATTCTTCTTCTGAAAAATTACCAAAATCCTACATTTCTTATCAAATATTCTTTGTCAAACTATTTGTCAAACACAACTACAAAATCTTAATTCAATAATAATATATTTATAATTTGATTACCCCCAAAACATTCATTTCCATTCCACAAAATCTATCCACTGCCACCGGAATCCGTTCCTAAAGTCTCCATTTACTCATGAGCAATCAAGCCTAACGCTGGTTCCATATATAATCAAATCTCCAATAAAACACTTTCACTAAACTATTAATTACATTTACAATTTTACACAAACAAAACTAGCAGCTATTTTTAAACAATTTAATGACAGAAACTCTTACATAAGTGACTTCTAAAGTTCCCTTAAAATCTTATAAACTTTCTCGTTCATTTCCTCTAATATACCAGAGGTTGTTCATAATCACATCTCCTTCTTGCTTCACCTCCACCTTAACATCCACATCATCCAAGTCTTCAGTCCTAATGACAATCACCTTCTGAGCCTTCCAAGGTTCTTTTATTTGTGGAGTGATTCACTGATAAAGTGAATTAAGTTTACAAATACATTAGGTAAACTTTCTTTTCCGAACACTATACACTTTACAAGTTATTAAGGGATATTTCGACATTTGTGGACAAAAAATGTCGACATTACCCACAAGTTTAATTTTTTTTTCTGAACTAAGTTAGTGTATTATCAAATTATGCATGCATTTTAAATTGTTGTAGTTTACAAATTACATATAGGTTAACTCCAAATAAATTGACGTTACGGACCATTTTGTTAGAACTTGGTGCCGATTTTCTAAAACGACCCACCTACTTCCTTTCACCAGATTTTCTAACTTTTCATAGTCCACAATTAATAACTTTTTAAAAGTAGCATTGCTAAACTTTAAACATTTTCAGAAACATTAAACAGACTTGGAATATTCTCCTTTATTTCCGCCTATGTTTAGCATCCCTAAGGTACTTTAGGTCAGATCGGCTCTTGCAAAGCCTATCTAAAAACAATTATCTAAACTGTCACGAAATCGGTACATTTGACTCTCGTGTCTATTAAAAAATTTAAATCCTTAAACAGTTTATTACCTAAACCCTTAATTCTTTAGCTTTTTAACCCCAATTTTCTGAAACATTTTGATTGAAATGTTAAATCATATGGCACTAAATGAGTTTAGATTCACCTTATGGCTAATTTTGGTGGAGGTTATTTATCGGTTTCCGCTCTAATGTCTGCGGTAACCGTAAAGTGAGCAGTAATTTTTGGATAAATTGTTTCAGAGTTTAGTAAACTGGGAACAAACAGTACATTTTAAGTTCCCAAACAGTTTCAAAATTGAAGTATTTAGCCTAACTATGGAACTGACTGAAGACACAGATTACTACAAAATGTTCTTTTACAGATTGCGACTTTACAAAGACACTTGAAACTTCTCTAGTAATAAAGCAATTAAACCCTTCGTAACTTTTGCGAACAATTATTTTTAAAAATAATTAATTTCTCAAGTAGCTACACACTAATTCGTTTGGGGTTCCTCCAAAAAGCTTGTTCGTTTCAGCAACCAGGGATAACTTCCAGTTCAAAATCTATTTAAACAAAAACAAATCTCCTATCAAGATCATACGAAAACCACCCGAAAAATTCAACAATTTTAATAAACCTTTTTAAATTTTACAACATATTAATTAACATTATTGCCCTAGCTTTGAGTTTGTTACCTGATGTTGGTTAAAAGTCACAGTACCAGCAGAAGCTTCTTACTCGTCACTCATCCCACCTCAAACTCCATTTTACTCTGCTTCACCAAATGCATTCTCCGCAGGTTCCCCCTTCACTCATCCAAAACACAAGTAGATCAATGGTCAATCTTCAACTTCAAAATCTAAGAATGTACAAAAAATATTCATATATAACCCGTTGAACTGCATAACTCACACTCACGGCACCACTCAAAACCTAATAATTAAAAAATATTTTTTTTAGAAACCACTTACCATTCAATCAAACCAACACCCCAGCATCACCGTGGACACGCCCAGTGGTTGCCTCTCGTCACCAATCCAGATTCCAAATGTACCATCTAAGTGACCATTCCATTGACCCAATTGACAGATAACTCGAGAGAAGACAGTTAATTTTACCCAGTGGCAATTAGCTCGTCTAATTCTAAAACCTGATAAAAATCAGTAAATAAATAAATTTACTGTTTTTCTTATCAACACCAATATACCTTCTCAAAGCCATCTCTTCAAACCCAACTGAAACTGTTCAATACTTATTAATTAATTCGCTAAAATTTGCCAATTAAAACTTACCAAAAAAGAAATTCCATCTTGCCAACCGCCCCCTTTTCTACCAAACCCATCACAAAAAAGCACAAAATGTCAGTTCAAATTTTTAACTCAAAATCTCAAAATATTTTGCAAGCTTCAATAAACTCCAAAACCAAAGTTTTTTTGAATAACTTAAAGACTTCAGAGTCTTCAAAAAAAGCTCCTGTTCCTTTTCAAGGCCTTTAACTGAAAGTTCCACTTCAAAAGGGAGGAAATGGCGAAGAAAAACCACGAACAAAAAATGAAGAATGGAAAAGTTGTGCAACGGACAACACAAATGTGAGCATGATCATCACCTGAGCTCATATACTGCCCATGCTAAGTGCTTTCTTGCTCTTCTGATCGAGCCCCTGCTGGGTTTGTGACAACTGGAGTGGTTGTCAGTGACAACTTGTCAGAGTCTGCTTAGTCTGCTACACCACTACAACACACTCAGCATTAGCATTACAGAACATTTTTTGCATTATGCAGCTCGAGCTCACCAACACGAAAAGGTCAGTTAGGTGTGTCTTTGTTTGCTTGGCTCTGCTGCTATGACAACTGCTGAAAAAAGGTAGACCGATCACAAGTGAAATTATGTAAAATGTGAAAAATTAAAGGTGTTTGCTTGCGTACTTTCCTGTATGGATGAGAAACGATACCTCAGTAAAATATTTCTTTTGACATTCTAAGGTTTAGGAGTTTTGAGTTCGCACTCAGTGAATGACACTCGGAGTTTTATTACAAACTTTTTCAATTTTTGACGTGAATTGAGACGATCATGCCTGAGTTTGATCCAGACACGCACTATATCAGTTGCAACCAGAAGTAGGATTAGCTCTGGTTCGTAATGAGCTTTCTTTGTTCAGTATTTTATATAAATGCTAAGGAGTTGCGGCGTTTGTCGCAATGAATGCTATTACAAACGTTCTGGATGACTTGATGGTTTAACTTATTATCGGTCCTACTGCTTTACGGAGTAAATGCAGACTCTCATTGAAATTTTTCTTTCAGATTTTCACTTGGAATGAAAACGAGTCAACACCACCACGACAAGAGATGATAATGCCACCCACACGTTCTTCATCGCAAACCCTTCCAAGATTACCTAAGTAAACTTCTGAAATGACCACTTGACAACTAAAACTGAAAACTGATGCTAGTTTTACTTGAACCTTTTACAAAAACTGACAAACATGAGTTTTACGTACTGATCTCAAAATTTGTTTGTATGAGAAGTAAATTAAAGGTGTAGCTTTTGAACGTTTAATGTAATCGTTTTAAAAATATTTTTATTTTTGCCAGTGTTATTGTTCACCGACAGGAATATTTGCGTTCAAGTTATCATGATTTTTTCGACAAATACAGCGTCAGTAAAGCAAAAACTTTGAAATATCATGTAACCGCTTACAGCTAGCCTGGGTAAGCATCTATAAGACAGACAAAATAGCGATGAAATCTACTATTGCTCATGACGATGCTTTTCCACATTTTGTTTTATCAGCATTATAATTATGTTTAAGTACACCAATTTGAAACACGGAAGTTTGGACGAGCTAGCTTGTTGCCATACTACAGCTTTAGAACAATTGTGGGGTTTCGTTATGTTAGTTGTTTTATTTAAATACTGTGATTACACAGTCTAATTATATTTTGTACTTCCAACTCAATATTTTCATAGTATGTGTGGTGTCGTAACATATATATTCTTGTTTGATTGCGTAACATGGTTTACGTCAACGTCTCTCAAAAACACAAATACGTACACCATGCTGGTTTTTAATGTGTAATTGTAAGCAGACTTTAAACAAATATCTTCTATGACTAATCAATAAAATGGTTAGGAATGACGATTTATCATGACAATTAAGCCAACCAATGTCTTGAGAGCAAAATTCCGTTTACAAGCTCAAGGACAGTCGGATATTTGCCTTGAATAACGGCTGACAAGCGGTTGTTTCAACTCCAATGCAACAATAAGCTTTCCAATAATGTTTAAAACACTTAATTTAATGGGTATCATTGTTGGTCTTCGGAAAAAAAGACAAATCTTTAAAGACAAACGGAATTGAGACCGAAGGAAAAAAAGGCAAAAAGGAAAATAAGACAAATAGGTAAAGAAGCCAAAAGGTAAAAATGACAAAGTGTAGCGGAAAAAAAGAAAAATTGTTTTCCTAAGTCTTTTTGTTTGTTATAGCGAGAACATAAAATATCAAAGATCATTTTGTATTAACGTGGTATCGGTGTTAGTAAATCTGAACCTTGTTAACCGAGTCCCCAATAGAAAATAGTTTGAGTAATAAGTAACATATATAATTGTCAGCAGAAGATTGTATTTATTCACCTAACGGTAACGCGAACATTATTTCATATATAAATATAGGACATAACTTTGTCATGTATACGTTAGCATCGCATTCTTGTGTTTTCTTATCTGCAAACATTTTAAATAGAATCTCCTGAGCATATAATAATAATAATAATTTTATTCATCAAACCTTGAACCTATTTCAATTAAGAAACTCGTTACGTTTGACATCAAATAACAAAGTCAATTCAAAAATAATGTACATTTAAGTATAGTACAAGAGATTTTTCAAAATTATTAAGTGTTTGAACGCCGAGTTAAGTCGTAAGTTTTAACAATAATATAACAATTAAATTATAACAATGAATTTTGTGTGAATACAATACAATTAATTTAAAACTATTATTTTAATTCCACTTTTGGTTTAAAATATATCAATATTTTGCTGTTATGTGCTGTTATGTCAAGTGCTATCCATCAAAGTACTTAAAACCAGACAAAGTTCGAAAATGGGAAACAGTTTGTGCTAATTTTGTGTTGGTGCAGTTGATGCTATATTGCAGCCATGTACGCTTTTAACTCTATCAATGTAACTCCTACTCTAATTTCTAGCTTCAAAATGAATTTGCCTTTTTTTACATTTGTCTTTCTTTCCTATTTGACTTTTTGTACTTTTGTCCTGTTTTCCTATTTGTCCTTCTTTCGGCTTTGCCTTTTTTTCCCTCGGTCTCAATTCCGTTTGACTTTGGAATTTGTCTTTTTTTCCGGACACGATTATTGTTTCCAGTTCTGATTTTTGCTTAACATTTTTGCCTTTTGAATTTGACCACTGTTTAGTTCATGTAGTTCAAGAAACGAATTTGGACACCATAAATAACTTTCATAGAAACAAAATTATGAGCAACAGATTCACACCCCATACATCCAGTAATATTGACAAAACGGATATAAGTTTTGCATACAAATTTTCCGAAAACAATAACTTTGATAACGTTTCGGTAAACCAACAATCCAGTTTTCTTCGTTATTCTTTAAAACACGGAAATTCCGCTTGCTCAGTGTTTCTTATGGAAGCTGACACAGCAAACGAAACAACCCTTGGCGAAGAACTTGGGTTATACTATTCTGACTATTTGGTTTTAATCAAACTGGAAAACAGTAAATTTTCTTTATTCTTACAACCTAGAAATATTAGCAAGCCAACCTTTCCATTTCTCACATTTTCGCTAGAAACACATAAAGTAACTTTGTCATGTTTATACAATGCAATCATAGAGTATAAACATTCAAGCTTATCCAAAGCCATTATTTTCAAAATGTGCAAAACCCATTTGCCTCAAACCGTTGTAAGTTGGTATTCCGAGTTCTTGGATCACGGCACCATTGCAAATTCAATAAAATCTAACAAATGCATCATTGCAGAAAAGCACAAACTCTACAAAAACCTGGAAGCATGTTCTACTGATTACACTGTTGGAGTGTTACTATCTGCAGAAGTTTTCAACATGTCATTTATTTTTGCTTCAGAAATAGATGACGAAGAAAATGTTCCACGTACCCATGTCAAATGGTTACCACTTTTCGAAGCAACAGTTCCTAATAAACAGCTTCTGCATCGATCTCGTCAAAAGGTGTTAATGCAATCCAGATTTTCTATTTTGTTTTGTTTGAACAAAGACGACGCTACAACAAAGCAATGGTATAAAAATTATTTGTGTTTGATATTCCAACGTGGGCAATTCTGCTTTTGGTATTGGTTTTACAAGTATTTATACATAAACAATTAAAACCTGCCGTTGTAATGTTTTGGTTATTGTTTGGCACACAATTATCTTGGAGACGGGTTAAAAATATAACAGCATTTTGTTTTGTTGGTATTATCTTTCTCTCTAGTTTATACACCGCTGGATTTTTAATAGAACATTTATCAGCATCTACTCCTGTTACGTTGCAAGAATTGTTTCAATTACGATACAGGTTTTACGTTATTCAACGTAAAACCTGTATCGTATCGACTTTTTTCCTAAATCACCAAAACTGAAAGAAGGACTTGCACAAGCATTTGGAGTTAGTGATTTTTACCAACTGTTTAAGTTTATTGAACCCTATAGCTCCACAAAAATCACTCTAAAGAAAAGTTTGGAGCATTATGAAGGTAAGCGTTTTTTATCTATTGCAAATAGTGGAAGACCTCTTATACGTTCCACGCCGTTGCTGGCTCATATTTTGTATTTATCAGAGAAAGCACTTGTTGAGGACAAATACATCTGTAGCTTTGTCGTGTTGCCTAGTAGTGTAAATGTAATTGAACAGGTAGGTTTTCGAATTTGGGGACCTATGTCATTTCCACTAAACAAAGTGTTTACTGGATTTGAGGAAATGGGCATTATTAGCAGATTGCACAATTTAATCGCAGATAAGTATTTAACTAATGATAAAACAAAGTGGATGCCATATAAATCATGTATGCAAATGCCTGCAGCACTGAAATCAGACTCACTTCTAGGAATGGCATATTTACTACAGATGAGTGCATGTTGTATAATTTGTACATTCTGGGTTTTATATAAGTGTACTGATACAATGGTGAATGGAAAGACCATTCAAAAAACCACATTGACATATGAAACTTTAAATGTTTATGTGTACAAATTACTATCAAAATCATATTATATTAGATTCAGATTCAAACCATGTTAACACTCTATAGTACCTAAAATTATTTAAAGCGAATAAAAACAAAAGACAATTTATGCATTCTGGTTTCCTCTAATTGCTTACCGAGCATGTACATTGTGCATGCGTTAATTCCCTATCACGTAGCAAGCTACTCATTGTCTTTGTTGCTGAATGCAGCTGGTTTCATCCAATAAGAACTAAGGGCAACTTTATCCATACGCCTGCGTGCAATGCATTACATGGTAAAGCAGCAGGTGGATTAACTGAGTAAAATATTTTACTTGGTGTTGTGATGTGAGTGATGCACGTTGCAAGTGAAAAGTGTATAAAAACCCACAATTATTTTTTTCTTTGAAATATTAATTTATAAAAAATATCCACCAAGACAGTAACATCATTGAAAAAGCTTTGTGAATCTTTAAACTATCAGTTTACAAATATTGTGTTACTTTACGAGGCATTGACGCACGATTTCGATGAAAAAGATTCAGAATGGGTAATTCCATATGGAAATGCAAACCTACCCAAATTCTGTCCAAGCACCTCATAAGTAGAAATTCCACGATGAGTAATCTTCATTTGAAAATGATTCAAAGCTTCATCCAGCTCCTGTTGCAAATCTGAATCAACCGCTTTAAAATTCAGCTCAATTGATTTATAATTTACTGCCGCTTTGCCCTCTAACATTTTCAATGTTCCAGAATCATCTTCTTGATTTGCTCTAAGATGAACTTTCTCTCCAGCCAATAATTTCTTAATACTTGTCTGCCATTTATCATTCGTCCAAACACAAAAGGGTTGCGTAGACACCCTCCCACACACAAACTGAGAAACAATTAAACTTTCATCCATAACTGTTGTGCTGGCGTAATACCTTTTTAGCTGCACTCTCAGGTTTTCCACTTTTCATCTCTCTCGGATGTTAAATAATTAGCCGCAAAAGAAAATACCCACTGTTTAATGCCTTTATGGCTTTTTGATATTCCCGAACAAACAAATTAGCTTGCATACTAAACTCAATTTTTTCAACAAGTCGTCCTAAATCCGCATTTCCAATTTCTGTTTTCGGTTCTGTGGCTGAGTTTATATTAGCTATACAATCTGCCAACTCTTTTTGCTCTGGTAACGTTCTATGTTGTCATACAAACAACATAACAAATTAATTGCTTCTTCCATTCTATCCACACTCAAATTTATCCCTTCCGTAAATTTACCCAAATAACGTTTCATGGCTTTTAGCATTCTTTGTACTTTCCAGCGTTTTATTTCAAGTCCATTATGTGACTGTTTAGAAATACTGCTAGTTTCTTGTTTCAATTCTGTTCCGATTTTCAACACATTCGGCTACAACTCCTTACAAATTGCCGTTTTCTTTGCTTCTGCATCTCGCACCTTTATTTCTGCACTTGAAATGAGCTAGATCATCCTGTCACTGTGTTAAGAATGAATACCGGATATTTGTATAAAATCCGCTCCAATTGATGTTCATTTTATATTTAACATTATCATATTATGAATTGCTGATAGGTATTGGTCTTGACTCTAAGAACGATAAAACAATTATCAGTAACACACATAAAATTGTTCGTGTTCTTTTGTATCATTTTTATACAGAGAAAAAAACTTGAAAAAAATTCTAAGTTTTTGTTCCCTAAGGTAGTCAAAAGGTCCGCTAACTTTGCTTGCTGACTTAGCGGACAACAAAAACCGCGAATGTCCGCTAAAAAGTCATTTGGAGACATAACTCCTTTATTTTGGGATAGAAATAACATTTTCCCTTTTGAATATCGGAAAATACACAAACAAATGAACCGGCAATAAATGCCTGGTTTTCCATCCTGTCCATTTTGTCCCCAGTCGCTATAGTGTTTACCATCTCTAGAGTTTTTAGAATATTGATGTTGCTGGGTGCAACCTAGAAACATATTGCAAACTTCTCCAATTAATTGCCATTTTGGACTTAATATTGACACATACACTGTTTGACAGTCTGCAATAAGATCAGGGTCCAGAAATAAATTGCAGGATGTGAGAATGTTAATTTCCTTAAGTTGTTCAGGCTCAGAGTAGGGCCAAGATTCCTTTGAGTTTAGAAAATCGCTAAATTTTACATTTGTTCCCGAAATCATTAGACGGTACTTTTCCTTGTCGTAGGAAGATGACTTACATGTGATCTTTGTATTAGGAAGTTGTCCCCTTATCAAATTGGTCAAATACTGGAAATCATTTTGGAAAGGTTATCTTGCCATTTCCTTTCCAAATGATCTGGAATTTCCAAGAGTTTATATTCTTTCAGAAAGCGTAAAAGACTTTGTTTGCTTTCATGAAAGGAAACGCCTTCTGGTTCAGCAGAAAGTTTCTCCAGTGCATGTTGAGTGAGATATGAGCTCAATTTCAAGGTCAAGTTGTGGTTAAACTCATTATATTTGTAAATGTCATTCACCTCCGCTAGAAGTTTTTCAAGTGGCTGGATCCACGACGGGTTGTGTTTCGTACTTTTTTGTTTTGATAGCATTTCAATGAATTCCAATTGATGTTCCATCTCATTTACAATGCTTATCAAACAATTGTTCATAATATTTGATGGCACTCCTATTGCACTTGAAACTTCTTCTAACTGATCAGAAGATTGCTTTTCTACGTTACTAACATAAAATCGATTGACTGCGTAGTTTCTGTCTTGGGTTATTTAGCATTTCAAGAGCAACATGCGAATTCACACATGTTACACCAAAGTCATTTGGATCTAAAGCAGAATATTCCAAATTTTCCTGGTATAGTTTGTTTAGCATTTATTTTGCCTCAAAAAATGAGATAATTTCACTCAGGTAGCCGCAGCGTAAGGGAGTACGCACTAAAGCAGTGTTGGCTGGACCGTTAACCAAAATCACGTTTACAAGCTTTTGTTACTTTTCAATGTCAGTGTTTTCCATCGTACTGTCTACAGCACGCATATGTTCCGCTTGTCTTTTTATGTAGAACTGTAAAAAGTTTGATGTTTTTCTGAAATCAATTCATTTGAAAAGTATTCGCCTTCACTGGAAAAACTTGGCACATTAGTAACAACAAATTCTGTAGATTTTATAAAGGCTTCAGATTTCTCCAGTAAATTGTTGGCATGGCTCAAAAGATTATCAAAGTCTTCCAACTTTTTCACATCATGGACTGAACTATAGTCAATTACAAAGAGAAACTTTGCAAGTGATGTGCTATCCAGCACAGTTTTTAGGAAATACATATTTGCAATATCTAATTCTGCTGTTTTATTTTCCTTAAAACCAGGAACTTTTCCAAAAGCTGTTTGGGTGTCAGAACTTATAAAAAGTTCAGGAGTAACAGCTTCAATTTCAGTTTCTTGAAATTCGAGATGACCGATAGCATCAAATACTTAAATTTTTTCATTTTCATTTTGTTCTGCATAAAACTGACTAAAATATCCGGTGAGGATATGAGCTACAGTTGATATTTCGTTGTCATGTCTGCCCAAAATAAATACAGATTTTGAATTATTGTCGCCATCAGCCAAACGCATGAGCCTCTTTCCAATTATCAGTCTTTCGGGAAATGAAGCATTAAAGTCATGTTTGAGATTGTAGTGGGTAGGTAATTGCCTAAATTTGCTGTTACTTGGGGGTGGGGACTCCCCACTGGGGAGCGTAGCGCTATTCCACAGAAAGCTCGAAGGGAACTACTACTGTTTTTCCCATGCTGAGCGACCAATGAACATAAATATGTGACGGTTTTAAAAATGGCGTTTCCAGCAAAACTTTTTTCAGTCACGCTGGCTAGTGACACGAGCACCAAAAATGGAAGGAAAATGGTGGTAAGTGTAGCAACTAAAAATATAGTGGCTACGAATTCCTTCATGGTTTTCATGTTTCCGGTGTTGGCGTGCAGTTTGGAATGTACACTTTGTTTCTGAGTACTGCATGCTTTGATATGTTTCCAATTCAAATTCTCGATGAACATGAGCATGTTGTCACAAAAATAAAGACACTTGTTCTCTTGACGTAATACAGTAATATGCAGTCGGTGCTGTTGTGCTCTTCACTGTATATTTAAAACAAAATAGGATCACAACTCAATATTGAGTTTTGTGTGTGTGACTCAAGTCAAAAATGTATTGTATTACCCCAAGAGTATAAAAAAATATGCGTGGCGTACCTGCTCCGATAGAAGCTAGAGAGAGACTGCGCTGATGAAACACAACTGCTGTATGGGTACATCATGTAAGGAAAGAAAATACTTATGCTCAGAGTTGCTCAAAGTTATGGGCAACGCAAGCCAGTGTGGCTTGCGTTGCCCCATGAGTGTTTATATACTCGACTTGTTGGTTGGTTAGCGTGTCTGGATAGCAAAGCAAAGCTTATGTGATGAAAAAGGTTTTGTGTCATAATATATGGAGTCAGTATAGCGTGTAGTGTTTCTGTGACACGTGAAGTAACCAAGCACTAATTTGCACCAAAAATTCTTTATAAACGCATTGTACTGTTTGTTTCCTAGACATATCCCATAGTTAATTTGTTTGCTAAAACCATGACAATTTTAATCAGTGTCAATCCGAATTAGAGTTGCAGTGATCATTCTGTCGCCATTGTGCCACAAAAAACAAATATATAGAATCCTAAGTACAATGTTTCCATGTTTTTAAAAAGAGGAAATTCTTGCCTTCGTATTTCTTCATGGGCATTCTAAACACTGGATAATGACGATAGGTTAACAAAATAAATCAATTCAAATAAGTACAAAAGCTTCACACGTTGTTTTGCATTTCAGGTCAAAATTGTATGATGCACACAAATATTGTAAATGCAAATTGATCATGATAGATAAATGTGGGGGTTAAACATCAGTATTGTGTCTATGCAGCAAGTAGGGCATTTTGAGAAAACTTGCACGAAAAATAATTCACCAGTTTAGCCTTCTTGAAAATTCTTCTTGTCCTAAAATATCATACGCTAAATTTATTTATTAAGTATTATGCATTCGTACATTACGTATACAGTTAATGTGATTTTAATAATTACTGTCAGTTTAGAAAAATACTGCTTACCTGTTTTTTATCATTATAATTCTATCTTTTTCTCTATTCTTAGTTACTTCTCTCTGCTTAGGGGTTTCTGTAGCCTTTCTTGCTCTTTTTCTTCAAGCATCATCTAAACCAAAAATTTAAAAGTGCTATGTAGATATTACAAGACTACATAACTTCTAAAATAGTTTACCTTAGCAGATTTTGGGATAGATTTTGGCACAGTGATCGACGACACCTGAAAACCAGAAAATAATACGATAAAAATACAGTTTGCTTTGCATAACGTTTTAAAATCAATATGTTATGCAGCATACAAAAGTGTTGCAACTGTGAATTTTGTAAGCTGGGCATAATAAGTCGCTAATTTTATCACTAGGAATTATACAAGAAAAACGTGAAAGTGGCATGATTTTATTATTTTAAGCTGGTGGCCAAAAACCAATAGAAAAATCAAACTAACAAATAATATTTTTCTTGATGATTGCCACTTGTTTATGATTTAAGTTATTTATTTATATAGCAATGACGCTCGCTAAAGCACAGTAAGAATTTTGCAGAATACTTGAAAACGGAATGTTAATTTCTTTATTAATTTGTTATTAGATTTACCAATTAATTAACTCAATTTATAAAATAGTTCGTTCAGTTTATGTTCACGAGTTCGAAGCTCCAAGTAATCACTCTAGCTTAGCTCCTCTCTTGTTTTGATGTGTCCTTTACATTTCCCTTTTCATTCTCTGCTCTGTCGTTTCCGTAGCTTGCGCTGATCTTTGGCGTTCTCTATTGTGCTAAGGGAATAATAGTATTAATCTATTGTAAAATTTAAACCTTAAAAGTATCCTTAGTATATTTAAAACACAAAAATGGTAAAGCCTTAACATTTTTCTTCTGAGTTTGGCAGACAAAAACCTAATTCCAGGTCAAGAAACAGCAGGTGTAAAAAAAATTCAACAAAATATTGTTGATTTGCGTTTCCTGTCAAAGCAAATTATACTTTACAAAGTTTCTAACAGAAGCAGATTCGCTTTGCTCAGGTCTAAAGATGATTGCAAAGCACAATTTAGCTATTTTGAATAAACAAAACTTTTCAATGCTAGCCCAACACGTATTACTAATTTGCCGTTGCATAATATAATAAACATGCGTCAAAGAATACAACAGTGCGATAATACTACTTTTGACAGACATGCGATAGTCACTTGGTTCCATGGTTAAACTATTAATTTTATTAATAAATAAATAACAGACGAGGCATATATCATGGTCTTAATCTACATATCATAACTTTGTTATACTTTTTACAGTCTCTGTATTTATAAACGTGCCAAGGCATAACGCGTGTAAATTACAAATACCGGATTGCTCACAAATGTATTATTTTTCATTTTTTTGTATATCAAATTATGGCTTCATAAATACAGTTAAATTATTTAAAAGCAAGTATGTTTTATTTTTCAAGCAAATGCACTATATCAAAAATTTGTGCATGAATATGAGAATTTTTTCAAGTATTCTATCTTATTCAATATCTGGCATCATTCTGACACCGGAGTTTTGTTTTTCCAAACAGTTGCTGGGAGGATGGGTTGAATCAAATATTGGGGGAAGCTTGATTCATTCGAGGAAAATAGAGGTTAAGGTTGAAGTCGAGAGTTTTTAGCTGGAAGAGAACAACTTTGACCTTCATAATAGTGCCATAATCTCCATTTCTATCCCGGTTTTAAAAACTAGTGTCTCATTTCTGTTCAACCACACTCTAGAGTCCAAGCTTTTCTCCAGCATGTATTGTGGATTCGGTTGCGTGAGTTTGGGACAACACGACACAATCTTCAGAGAAATAAAATGTAAGCGACTAACCTATAATGTATGCTATATTCTTTTATGCCGTATGTCTTCATAATTTTGTACGTCGTTTCTAAAATGTATGAGAAACTACATAATATTCTAAGTGAAAAAGTGTGCTATATACATCATCTAGTTATAACATTTGTACGTTTTACGTACACAAAAACATAAACTTTCAAGCATGTTATATTAAAATGCTTTCTCGGACTCATCAGTCTAAAATTGCAACATGTATGTTTTGGAAGTATTATCTTGAAAACAGAACACAAGAAGTGAGCAATACTTTCTGTGGACATGATTTTCAAGTTGTGTTTTTATAAAGAAAAGAGGGATTCAAGTCTCCTATGGGTGAGGTAGTGTAAACCGTCATATCAAAACTTACTTAATTTGTGCCTCGTTCTTCTTGATACGCGGTTTATGCACTGTTACTAAAAAATTCTACACTTGCGTTAGAGTGTAAACCAAAGTTTGAATACCCTACTGCCTCTGGAATGTAGATAGCATCTTGGTTTTATTGTTGTCTCTTAATTATGTGTGTGTTTTTGCTCCCATTCTTTATTCATTCCCCATCTGTCCACTTCACCGTTGTTACATTTTCTACCTTTTACACCATATTTGTGGTAGGTGTTTGCGTGTTTGTCAAGTCAACATAGTCCAACACGGAAAGCCTGCCGTCGTGAGAATATTTTTCTGTAAACGGCTCATTCTGGCTCAGTGAGACTTTGGACTTTTTCCTGCTTGTTACTAAAATAAGAACCTTTGTTCTTCAGCAACCAACTGGGGCAACTTGAGATCTATCGCAGAATAAAATAAAAGTCAGTGTAGTGGATTTTGGGAATATTCGCAAAAGTAATAAAGTTTCCTGCACAATTTTCTTATAAACAATTCTTCAGCAAGAAATTATAGGGAAAACCTAGTTAGTTTCTCGTATAAACTTGTGTACACTCCAAAAATTGGAATAAATGACGCGTGTTTTTATTTTACATTGTGTTATCTCCAGAATTTATTAATGTTGGTGTAAATACTAGTGATAATTGTCCATCTTACTGTTCGACTGGTTGAGTCACTGTGATAGGAAAGAACAGCTTTTATATTTTGTTTTAAATAATTTGTTGTCAAGTCATAATGTCAATCTACCATATACATAGTTACAAAGTGGTTGCGTCACCAAGAACTTTACAAAAGTTTCATTTTTAAAGATAAAAACGTCACAAGGCGTGTTTCTATTTAACGTCAACCTCATAATTTTTTTGTTTGTTTGTTTGTTTTGACACAAAAAGATGGACCTATCGAGCATATCCTTGTTTGAACCCGCTGAAGAACGCCTACTTGATTGGCAAGATAGGGATCTTTGGGCAACCGAGTTTGATCCAATAATTCCTCTTGACAGTTCGCCTAGCAATTCGTTGCAAGGTAAATAACATTCCACTTATTTGTGAAACACAAAATTAATAAATAAGTGGACATTTTGTTTTAAAATGATTTCTTTGATCACAACGCTTATTAGACACACAAACTGAAGAAAATGCATCTAAGTTGGTGGAGGTTGAGGAACTTCCTGGAACACTGCTGGAGACTGAAGCAAATCCGACAGTATCTACGAAGCGTAAGTGTAAAAGAAATTGTAAAAGCCGGAGAACCAAGTCAGCAAAAAAGGATCCTAGGCAACCACTCTATACACAAGACCCACTCAACTTGGAATGTTCTTTCCAGCATAAGCTGAAAAGTTTAAACAAATCAAAACAGTGTAAACTATATCGCAACCAGATGAAAGCAGCAAAACAGAATTTGGTAAGGGAAAACAAAGAGAAAGATGAGCTTATTAAAAAGCTCACAAAGTCAAATGAGGATTTCCAAAGGGTCATTATTGCAAAGAATATAGAAATTCAGATTCTCATCAGCAGATTGATGGCTGCGGAAACTGGTTGTGGCTAGTACCCACAGTTTTTACCCAAATGAACCAAATGTAAACTTTAAAACAGTTAGCAGCATTTGTTAGATACCTTATTTTACGCTTAATTCTAATTTTACTGGGTTTAATGACTAAAACCGTTTATTCCGTTTTAATGATTTTTACGCATACATTATTATATTAGCTCTTTGGCAAATGCACAAAAGCTTATTATGTACTACATGTTTAAAAGACTTTATTATCCAAGGGCCTATGAGTTTTTTACCACTACTAAATTAGAATTAAGGAAAAAAAGGTTGGACCAAAATTGTAGAAATCTTCCCTAATGTTTTTATAATTATAATTTTTAACCAAGCAAACTGAACGATATACAAATCTTTGAAAAGTTTATTGTATAAATACTTAAATATTCCAGTAGTTATAATCTCTTTCAGCATTAAAAATCAATAAATAATACATGTATTTAATATTTTCATTAAATCTTGCCTAAACATTATTGTAAAAGCCACAAAATATTTAAATACTTGTTTTGCATGAAAATGATAAAGAATTAAAATGTATTTTAAACAAAATTTGTTCCATACAAAATTTTATAAATAAAAAATCAAGCACTCTCTTCACTTACAAATTAGCACACCGTCGTCTTCACTGTGCTCTTAAAATAAATTTAGAACAGAATCTCTTGTCATTTTTGATGAATTTGGTTTGATCATTCGGTCAACCAAGGAGGTCATTCGACTGCCTATGTTATGAGCTATCGATTGGTACGACTTTTGTTTAAAAACTCGCGACCCCGACTTATACAAAAAAGTTCTTTCCCGTGAATCTTAAAAATCACTTAATGCCATTTCTTGCTTTACTTCCATTTTGACATTTTGTTTTCCTTCTTTTCTGCCTCTTTCTCTTTGTTGTAATTTAAACATTTTATTACTCATCTTTTTATAAAAGGCCGTAAAAGCCATAATACATGTAAAACTCCTGTTAATTTGTAAGCCGTTTCGAAAACATGCAAAGAAACGGGCAAGTTATTATCTAGTTCCAAATAACAGCAAATTAAATTTTGGGTGATATTAGAAGAGTACTTTCCATGCTCCGGACAAATATGAGTTAACCAGTTACCGCACAAATTTAATGCTTCAAACTTTTGAAAAAACTATAAGTCACCTATTGACATTTTTTGAAAAGTGAAAATATTACAGATAAATATCTATGAAAACGGTGGTAAAATTGCGCAAACAGAAATATTGAGTTATATGCATTTTGAATTTTATGTAAAATGTAAAAGTGTTTTGTGCTAAAATACTTCATTTCGCTATTTGCTTTATTGCAAAATATGAAAAACAAAACATTGTATTGCATAGAATGCAAACCTTCAAATGCCACAATCATGGCACAGTAAGGACATTTTTAGGGTGGTTTTCCTTCGGAAAAAATACATTGTTTAGTAGCACAACCAGGGTTGCTTTTTCTACATCTATATAGAGATTTTGTCCATTTTTACATGTAAAAATGTATAAATACATGGAAATATGGAAATAACATGGAAAAATGTTTAAATACAGCCAAACAAGCCATATTTACACCTATTATGGATAATCAGAAGACGGTTTTAATTAATCAAATAGCAAACGAAACGGTTTGGTGGCGTTTAAATACATAATAATCAATAATCAAACACTGAGTGTCATTTTGCAGAAATAATCAAAATTTTCAGGAATATTTCCATAATTTACATTGTCCATGTAAAAATTCCAAGTATTTTTACAATGTAAAAAATAGCTTGTACATGTTTTTTCCATGTTACATGTATATACATCCAGCCACCCTGAGCACAACGTGTTTTAGTGTATCACAACAAGCTCAGTATATATTTTTTTACTAATGTAATTGCCACAAAAAAAACTACCGACATGAAATTGCGCATGTTGTTTTGTATTTCTTATATATATTATGTGGTAAGCCGAATAGCAAAAATCTTGAACAAAATCACAGCAAAAAGCATTCATTTTGTAAAATCAGTTTTTGTGTGAGGGAGAAAAAACCGGATTTTTTTGCTTTTACATAACGCTTTTGCTATTAATTGCTGAAGGACCATACAGTTTCAATGATGCTGTGTGACAAGCTGTTTCGATTACATCTTCTTGACAAATAATAATGTGCGTGATGTACTAAAACTCGGAAAATCAAATGACGTTCATGCTTCCTATAAACTCAAACATAAAACAGTGAGTTTTTTGTTTAGGATGCGGTTGTAGTAATTTTAATAGTTAATCATATGGAATGTCACCAGACACGGGCGTGTGGCAAACTTCCCTAATATACTATCTTAAATGAGTATAAATTAGCTTTTTGTAAACTCCTTTTGTAAAAAATGTGCATACACACGTTCAACACGAAAATATGTAGGTCGTTATGATGTCGTTCGTATTTTAAATCCTATAATATCTTTTTATATGAAGGCAATAACAAGTAGTTTTAATGTGGTATCTTATGGGCAGCTTGAAATTCTTTTTATGTTGTATTAAATGTAAAGTCATTTTCTATTAACATTAGCCAACAATTTTTTCAAATCTCTAATCAGTCGAAAAATCATCACATTCTACAAGTTTGCACTGCACTAGATGATCAAACATTGAAGATACTTAACGAGACGAAAAAATATTAACATTATTGTCAGGTGCACCCTCTAAAGTCCTACGTGAATATAAATAGAGATGTAGCAATTCTATTGTGAATAAAACGAGTGATAAAAATAATATAGTGAGATGAAAAGTGTTCTGCCATTTAAACAATGCATATACAATCTTTTTGCTACTTACACAGCATGTCGTAAAATCCTATATCTACTCTGATAAGAACTAAAGTTAATTATTAATAATAACTTTAGTTCCACGGTTGAAAACCGGAAAGCGGTTTAGCTTTATCGGTGACTTCTATGCCATAATATGATTTATATTGCGTGTTTAGGATTATATAACTTACCGGGCACTGTGATGCTTGCTTGACTTTATATTATTATTTTTTTAAGTACGCTAAGTGCATGAACGATATAGTGTGTGTACACAACTTAGCACGACATGGTCGTAAAACAACATCACACGTTCTCTCTCACTGAATATAGTGGTAATGTGTGTATGCTTAAAATGTTTATAGTATACTTTTTAAATGAACACATATTTTCTGGCAATAAAAATCTTTTTATTTCTCTTTTTGCGTGGTCTTTTGGAAAGTCATTTGCTTTTATTGATAATGTCGTTAAAATTATGAACTCGTAATTCTCGTCAAAAGACAATTAAAGGAAATGAAATGATATCGTAGAATAAAAGCACTTTCCTATACATGGTACCTGCGGCGTTGAATTTGGGGGAAAATACTATGTATATGATGTATATCTATAAAAATATGTACTTAGAATGGTAAACAGCGTTGGCTAGAAGCCTTGTGGGGAATCTTTCCTATTTTTTTCGTGAGACACACACACATCAAGCTTCAGTCTAGAATGGACAAGCCTCAAAACCGGCTGCGGAAAAAAATGTCTCCGAACAGCTCCTAAAATAAAGTGTGTACAGTTTTGATATATACAAATATATTATCAACTAACTTTCAAGCTAGTGCATTTATTGTTGTTTTGTGCTGTTACAAAAACACAAAAGAAAACTGTGTTGCGTAGATTTTAGTGCTTTATTCTACCAGTGAAATAATAAGAAAAGTATACAAATGTCATAACTCTTAAACTCTTAATATTTGCAAAAAATATTTATTAGGAGGTTGCCCAATGCCGGTCTTTTAAGTTCAGCTCAAATTAAATGTGTTTAGGTTCAAGCAGTTTTGAATAGTTTTCATTTTTATCCCAATTTAAGCTTAATGCGAATAATTTTTTTGAGATCTCATACGATATTAGCCTGTTTATTTAAACGGACAAAACGATGCCTTAAAGGTATACAGTTTTGATAAAAGAGGAAAAATCTGAAGCAATGAACCTACACATTTACGCATTTTCTTCACGTTTGTAAAAAATGGACTTCTAGAGATCATTTTGTGTTGTTGCATTTATGCTTACATTACACTCTTTTTCAATCAGTTGCGCGAAATAAACCGTGCCGTGAAGCTCCTGTAAAAAAGAAAGCAGGCTTTATTTGATAATTTTCAGCCAACAAATGATAAGGTATGTGCTAACTAAAATACTATGATATCTTTGAAGGCTTTTATTTGTAGTAGTGTGAACGAAAATGTCACGGCTTGACGCCTTATTTGCTCTTGAATATACTTTAAATATACATGCTTGAGTTTAAATTATGAAAATGTTTTAGGTGCACTGCTGGATATTAAAATGAGCGTGAATTTTACAATGGCAAATAAATTGTATTTCACTTAAGTTTTGCTGATAAAAAGTGGAAACGCTTTATAAAAACGCCGCATTACAAAATTTTAAATGTTTATATTTCTCTGATTTCCAGAAATAACAAGTCCAAGACGTATGGCCGGAAATCAATACGCCAGCAGACGATTTAGCCTTGTATCCTACTGGCTGATTACGTAAGTGTGTTTTGAACTTCAGCACGACATAATTAGCACGCATAAAACTTTGCTAGAAAAAATAGGAAAGCCAGAGCACAGACTCATTATAATGTTTTTATTTACTCCAATCTTTGCGGTACGTATTTCGTTTTTGTAAGACATTTATTAGATATAGGAAGTATTTGAGTTTCACTGGCATAAAACTCTTTGTGTATCAACTATTTCTTTATTTTAGTAAATGCTATTAGCGCCTGTGTCAAAACGGTGCTCTAAAACTTTGAGCTGAAAATCCAATCAGGTTTTTTTGTTTTGTTCATTCTAGACATTATGGTATGACTCATGCGTTATGGTTCAATTCAAATGTCAACACCAAAACCGAAAATCTAACTCTAAAAAAGTTTACACCGAACTTTCCATCGACAGCTTCACCTAAAATCATTAAATCATAAATCAGCGTTATGAAAGCGTTTAGTGTTCTAATATTGTAGCGTGTAGGACAATTTGAGAAAATTTGCACGCAAATAATTGTTCAGGCTTATCGGAAACATTTGTTACCCTAGAATGCCACACGGTAATATTTATTTAAAAAGTAATTTACATTTTTACATGAAATAAACCGCTAATATAATTTTAATAATTATTGCCACTCTGTTGGCAAACATACTTATCACACGTTTTCACCATCATTCTAATTGGTTTAGAAACAGAAACGTTAGGGTAATAAATATTCTATCTTCAATTAATTTACCTAAGAAATACCGAAAGGTCTTTACTTGAAATGTTCCAACTTTCACCAACCTGCCATTAAGATCATTATATGTGACGACATGTATACTTTGCAAAATTCGAAAGTAATAAAGTTAGAAAACTTTCGCTTTTGCTGAATAAACCCATTTGTATTATATTGTGCGTTCACATCTCAGCAAGTATGAATGCGTTAATGCGTAGCTTCATCCTTGTAAACTACCAATTACTCAATTTTTTACGCCATATTTTTGGAGTGCATGTTCTTTCCCAAATCGAAAATGTTAACTTTTATGAACGCTTAGCTTTCTGCAAAAAAAGCTGTATTAGAATGTATTGTACAACCTTTCGACTTTTTCACCCAAACAAATTTTCAGCTTTTATAAATTACCTGACATGCAATCTTGATATGTTCATTATTGGACTTGCTGGTTTTAGAAAAATGAATGCCCTTCCTGTTATATATTGTTGTAAACGATTATTCACTTCAATTTCTGGTCACTTTAAGAACATCAAGTTTTCAGGCTTTCGTTTCAATACATGCATTGTTGACAAGAATTTATGTAGGAAAAGACCAACAAACTTCTACATCTAAGAGAGCGGCCTAAACGGCAATCAATTTTTCAATCAATCAAAATCCTACCTAGGTAGAACACAATCTTCACATGTCCAACTCATCTTCAAATTAAGTTTTCTTCAGCACCTGAAGCCTGTTGCATACTTGCTTTTCCTGCCCTATTTCCTGCCTGTTTCACTCGCACCAAGTTTTAAAACGTTTGCTTTTTACTTCTTTCCTCCCCGATTCACTGCATTAAGTATAAATGGTTTGCTTTTTGCGTCACTTTCTCGTAGTTTTCATGTCAGCTGTGCAAGTAGAGCACTGCTCTACTTTGAAGAGAGAAATAAAAAGCAAATGTACCAAGCCAAACTCAAACCAAGCTCAGAAAAAGAAAGGAAAGAAGGGAGGAAACGAGTAGAGAATTTGGATGGAAGCGAGGTTAAAGTGGATGGGTGTTTCGTGCAGAAACCGGTTTCGGGAGGAGACTTTTGATAAGTAAAGTAAGGCGAGAAAGAGATGGCAGGGAACTGTGTGCAGGTTGTGTTGAGAGTGTGGATAAACATATGATGCTGTGAATGAACTCAATGGTATCAATGTATTTGTAAAAAATGTTCAAATAAATACGGTAAACTTTTGCATTAACCCAAAAACACGTTAACGTTGCCAAAATGTTTACTAGTTTTGACGATAAGTAGAAAATCATTTCAATTTCAAAAATCTTTTCAGAAAGCTGTTTACTGTTCCTTTCCTCGAAAAAATGAAATGAGCAGCATGCAACAGAAAAGTCAAAAGCTGCCAATAAAATAAAGCTTTGTTGCTGAGTAGTCAAACGCTTTTTGTTTTATGGTGATTCTTTGCTTCATTCATTCGTGTAGGGCTACACTGTGTGAAGCGCACGCTATAAAATAAATGTGAAAAAACTCAGCTTGGCTTTCCCCATTTTAGTGGGCCGTGCTGTGAAGAGGGGAAACTCTCTTCATAAAGAACTTAATGTGTGGGCGCATTTATGTTGAAATAGGAGTATTGTACCCTTTTTACTCAATATAAAGGTTGATACAAGATATTATGTTGTTTTATTCCTATTGCGATAGCACAGTTTTTACACTACCAAGCTAACCTAAGCAGAAAAACAAAAAACCGTATATATTAGGTTGACTGGTTTTTTATTCTTACTGTGACACGTAAATGTTTAATTGTGCAGTCTTTTGTTATTATTCCCACGTTTAAACACATTACAGCGTAGAAAACTTGAATTAACATTACAGTGTTTTTAGATGAAAAAGGAAAGGTATTAATTAATTGTCTCTGAAAAATCCTATTCTAGAAGAGATTTAAAATCATAAGTTGTAGTAATACGTTGCCAGCACTGGACACACAAATAGTAATTGATAGAATTGCTAAAATTTAGGTATATTTTCTATCTCCTGTGCAACTATAGTGGTTGTATATTTTAGATTTTGGAACCACAGCATCTTAAAGAGCTTTGACAATATAAAGCATTAATTTTGTAATATACCACTTTCTTTCCTTATAGAGAGTAAGCAAAAAACATTTGGTAAGAAACAGACATGGGCTAACTTCTGTTTCTGTATCCATGCTTTCGCGTCATTATTTGTAAGGTTTACTAGCGTTTGAAGATTAAAGAGCACCCACTAGAATCATAAGTCAATGTAACTAGAGATCAGCCTTTCTATTTGATTAAAACGAGAGATAATAATGAAATTGTCAAATGAGAAGTAAAGAGAGAAAGGCCACTTTTTTAGTACTTACAAAATATTTCAACAACTTCCAACGACTCTAATTACTATAAAAAATAAATCTTAATAGATATGTTTATGGTGAGCCAAAAACCATTTACCGCACAACATTTGATTTTTAAAGCCATTTAGGTTTGCTTTTGCTGTTTGAAAAATGGAAGAAAGCTGAAGGGTCATTAGCATTTCGTTGGCATAATATCTTTATATGGTGTGTGGGGATCTATATGTATTACTGGCATTGTTGTAGAACTTTATATTATTCTTGAGAAACACGCTAACCGCGTTCACGATATACCTATAATGTGTAGGAACTATATAGCACGGCATGGAATAAATACAATAACAAAACATTTGAACACACGACCACATTCCCTCATGTTAAGAGTCAATGACTATTATTCACTTAATAGTCACTTAGTGGTAATGTGTGTATGCTTTAATTATTAATATGTATAAATATTTAAGTAAACACTTTACGAAGACATCCAGTTTCTGGGAATCACAATTTTTATTTCTTTTTCCATGGTAAATATATAGGGCGTTCCACACGAACTAAGAAAATTCACTGTTTCCCGTATGACACACGTATATTCGTCTTCAGTTCAGGAATGACAAGCAGAAAGAAAACACGCGGAGCAAATCGTCTAAAAAACAAGAGTTCTCAAAAACAAGATTTTACTACAAATTAAATACTGGTTAACCACACAGGCACCTTATAGGCTGTTTAGTAAAAGTTTTGTTTTAAATTTGCAACTAGCATTTCAAATGTAATTCGTTATTTATTTGTGCCGTGAAAAAAAACAATAGCAAAACTCCGTTGCGTATCTTAAATTCTTCGAGAGTCATCAGTGATTTAATCAGATATGATACAAAACATTCGGCTTATAAAATACAATTGCTGTAGGTTGCATGCTTAAGCGTTAGTGTAAACTAAATGCTTTTAATTGACGGAATTTTTAAAATACTTCAAGCAAAACATCATTACAAATCCTGTGAACTCAAATACTTTTCGACTTGTGTATTTTGGGATAGAATGTTGCCTGTCATGCGTATCTGTTTGTCTTTTTTTAAAATTATAATGTAGTACTTGCCTCGTAAGGCTGTTGTGAAAAATAATGCATGACATACAACTCCAGTGAAAACGAATTTTATTTGAAAACTTGTTGCAAGATATTATAAGGTATGTTCTTTTAGGAAAAAATACGCTATCTTAAAAGCTTGTATCTGTAATGAAATAGAAGGAGATTTCACTCGTCGACATCTAATTTCCTTTGGATAATATTGTATAAATATATATGCCAGAGTTTCTCAAATCTAAATATTTATTTTGCCTTAATTTGCAGAAATAAGATATCTGCGAATAAGCTGGCCAGAAACCGTTACGTGGAAATTTGAGGAAACAATACTGCTAGTCTCTTTTGGCCAAACCTAGCTCATTAGCTAGCTGGCTTAAGGTAAGTGTGTTTTGCAACTGAGTTCAACATTTTTTAACATATAACATAGCTAGGACAAAAGTAAACCAACAGCATTTAGTTCAATTACGACACATTTTTTTAAATAAGGAAAAGTAATTTCTAAAAATTTGGGGACTTGACTGGATCTTAAAATATTATAAACATAAAAAAGTAGAGGGTATGGAATAACAATTTGTTATTATTACAGATTATTTCAATATTCGTTGTATTTAGCAGTTGATCAGGTCAATATTTTTGAAAATACGTCATGGTTGCCAAGCTAAAAAACACAAACAATCACATCCATAAGTTCAGCTCTAGAGAGAAAAAAAGCCACTTTCCTTCAATTTAACTTACTGTCTATTTAATCTTTCCGTGAGCTGTATGCTTCACGGAAATATTTAATTGTGCTGTCTGTCGTTTTTACTCCAACGTTTATCTTTTCCAATAACACATTTTATATCGGTCTTAAGTGTTTTTAAGTGTTTCTGATGAATAAAGAAAATCAGTATTCCTTCTCCAAAAGTAGATGCTTGGGGAAGTTTAAAAATCACGAAAATCATATTAATAAAAAATGTGTAATGACAACACAGACATGGGCTAAAAAGCACCATTAAGCCTGAATATAGAAGAAGGCTTTGCAAAGTGGTAAACACTAGCAAGTGTAAATGTCAAATGAGATTGAAAACAAAGTCGCGTTTTTCAACTTACTAGGCATTTTGTAATCCCTTCTAACAACAGTAGCCATTGTTGGATTTAAAAAAAACACAATACAGCTTTTTGGTAGGAGAAAAGCTTGAAATCTTACAGTAAAAGGCCATTATCATTTTTAATTCTTTCTTGTTTGTTTGCTTAATGTGGACACGAACATACGTTATCTGGCAATAAAATTATTTTTATTACTGTTTAGAGTGTCTTTATTAGTTTCATTATAATTAGGGATTCATGCTAGCCGTTAGAGGACAATAAAAAGGAAATGGGGACATATTATGAAAGCTTTTTATTTCTAGTGATCAAATATGCAACGTTACGTCAACAACGCGAAATAGAGCTTTTACTTTTTCCAATATACATACTATTAAAATACATAGCTGGGTATATAAAGGAAAAAGGCGTTGGCTGCGAGCAAACGTTGCTGAGACTCCAGACATTTTTTATTGTTACTGCGGAGATATATCCGGAAGGTTTTAGTTTAAAAACGCAAACAGAAAAAGCAAATTTTTGGAACAAAATGTGTGCCCAATTTTCTTCAGATTTAGGAACTAATTTCAGATTGGTATCGTATGTGTACAGTTAGCAACCTAATCTATTTTGGTTTTATAGTTTTCTGAAGTATATGAACAAGGCGGACAACTTTAGTAGCAAATTCTTTAAAAGTTTATTAAATATTTTTTGCTCCGATGAAAAACACACTGACAAAATGTGTGATTTGCATTCATTCTTTCGCTCTTCTAGTGCTATAAGTAAAATATTCAGACAATAGTAGAACTTTAAAACCCTGCTGATTTTACAAACATTATATATTTTAAAGTATTTCCTTTTTCTTGCTAATTCAGCGCGAACTTACCGTGTTTTTGTTCAACCAGTTTTAGAAGCTTTTCCTAATGGGAGTAAACAGAAATTTTTTTAGAGCTCTTCAGTGTTCTTTATGTATTTTGGGAAGCAGGTTTCTCTAATACATTAGTAGGTTTTTATTTATTAAAACGGCAAGTGCAAACCTATATCAATATTCCTTTCCTGTGTATGTACTTTACAACAGGCTTAATTTATGAAGGGAAGGTAACCATTCGCTGTTTTCATTGCATTTTCAGAATTCCTTATATCCCTAACTGCTACAAGCTGGCCACAGTTATCAGGTTGGAAAATAATGCGCAACTGGAAAATACTGAGAAGGAGAAACTTAAAGATTTCCGGAAAATTTAACGCCAAAAAAGGTATGTGCTATTTTAAGTAATATATTACCCTAAAACCAACTCTAAGTCGTCGAATTCAAAATGTCGACTCGAGATATTGAAAAGTTTGTCCAAGTTTGCACTCATAAACGCTTAACGTTAAACGCAAAAGTATTTCAATAATATTGATTAGTAATACACAAAATTGAAGACACAAGCTTGAAATATTACACTATTTTTTATGACAAGAAATTCTCTATCTTAGATTAAAAACGCAAGGTGGTTTGAAATTATAAGGAACATATAAAGGCACGTATCGCTTCTTGTGCCAACCGAAGGAAAAACCAAAAACGTTTAGCGTGAATACGCATCATGTTAAGATTTAATATTTATATTTTCTTTTTATTTTAGAAATACGAGGAGAGTGAAATCATAACATCACTGACCGTAGCAGACAATGATGACATGATATAACCTGGTTTCATCTTGCTTTGCCCCAACCATTTAAAGATAAGTCTGTATTGAAACCATATTTTAGTAGAAATAAATATAGTGTTATAACATACAATAAGTTTGGTTACGTAAAATAGGTTTTTAAGAAGATTAGGCTGTTAAAATTATATTACACTATAGTTGAGTTATGTATGTACTGTACAAATCAGCGCGTTATTCCTACGGCGACGGCAATAGCATGCATACTTGCAATGTATTTTATACATAGACAGGATGCATGCTATTGCCGTCGCCGTAGGCATAACGCGCTGATTTGTACAGTAAGCCTAGACGTTATATATATTAGATGAGCAAATTATTAAAATTAGTGCTAAAATATGTTATTTCAAGGAAAACGAGCTTTTTAACTTGTTTTGAAACAAATTAATTTACAACACACTTTTGGAGTGATTTGTACATATCTTGGAGTATTTGAAAGAATTTACAGACAAGCATTTTAATATCAAAGCTATCTAATGTTTTTGGGAGGAGAATTGAGCATTTTCCTTGCCGTTAGGAACAAATACTCTGCCGTACATGTACTTAAACTGCACTTATATTGTTTTTGTCTTAAAAACATTTGAAATAAAACTTGATTATCTAAAGCTAGACTTTTAAACCGAACTGGCAAATTTTATATTATGCCTACAAACCGTATAAAATCTAGTTGTTGCTATACGGCAGTCTCTTAAGTTGCAATATTTTAATTAGCATACTACCATTACTACGTTCCCAAAAAAAATATATGCAACCATATAAAAGGAACAAAATACGCGGAGATTACCATACATGCAGTCAAGTTTTTGAAGATGCATGCTGCTTCAAAAACGATTCTATATAACAAATCTGTTTCTAATTTTTTAAACCTCAGTTTCATTCATAGTTTAGTTTTTTCTTGCTCTTTTGGTAAGAGATATGTATTATTGCTACCATTTCTCCCTTTTGCACCCCAATGGTATAAGGTTGCATAATGTTGCCCGTTGTGGTTATATCAGCTACCAAAAACTCCATATTGTATATGTACAGAATGAATTTTTCAAGTTTTTCATATAATAAATCGGTATTTGCATCAATGCGTTGTGGGAGACTTTTATCCGAGTATGATAAGACTTGCTTAGCATGGTGACTAAGAAGTTTATAAAAGTGTTAATGTTCTTCTTAATGACATTCCAAAACATTTAACCGTAAATACGCACGTATCAAAAGCTTACTTTAATGAATTGTAGCCTTCAAAATGCTTTAGAATCCAAAAGTTGCAAAATTAAATTTTCCACAATTTGCTCAAAATTACTATAAAGGAAACAACTTTTTAAAGAGTTATAAAAACCAGAAAGCAATAAGACGAGTAGGAGATTGTTTCGTAAACATTTGAATGCTCAGTGATGCCAGCAAAATGCCTAATTAACCATTATCAATCAAAGTTACCACAAGAAACTCTGTTAGGTCTTGTTGCACACTGCCGTGATTAGAAATGAACTTTATAAAGTTTCGTGTTGATTCTAAGAATGGGCTAATTTTCTCCCAAACATTCTCCTCTGTAGCTTCTGTACCACCTTTTATGATGTTATTTAATTTTTAAAATTTTATTTTATTTTAAAATTTTAATTTAAAAACAACTTTTCAGCTTTGCTGTTGAAGCCAAATGAAAGTCAGTTTGGTATTGGCTACATTGTCGTTGCTTAAGAATTATGTACATGGCGTTCATATAAAAGAATTAAGGTCAATTAAAGACGTTCCTGATTGTAAAGATTGAATTAAAGGGATCTTTTCCTTATAATAACAGCCAAGTTCAAAATATCTGGTTAATATGTACACCTTACAAATTTTGTGACTTTTCAAAATCATTGTTTACTAAAAAGAACAAATCTAACATATATGCTGAAAGTCTCAAGTCTGAGAAACTTATGAAGTTTAAAATGCAAAGATTGAATACTTGTATGAAGATTAAATATAGCAAGACGAACAAATTTCTACATAAGCTTTGCTTTTGAGGCAAGATGATGATGTTGGTCTTAAATACATTGTAATTGCGATTTGGATTTGACCTTGATTAAAATGTGTTCTAGCATTTGGAAGTAAATTTTAGAAAATAGGAAAAAGTTGCATGTAAATACCAAGGTGTTTAAACAAACTGAATGATTGGTAAGGCAAGGTTAGAAATAATAGTTTTGCTAATGAATCTTTGGTTGCAGTGTAGCAAATAAAGGTCGATAAAAATTCACAAATATTATTACAACTAAGCATAAGCAAACAACTTTATATGTTATCAAGAACCTTTATAAGCTTGTCATTTGAGACGGGGCTAGGAGTGCTTTTCATGCATATATTAACCAAATTTATGATTCCAATTTCTTGCTCAGCCAGCTAAATTAAGATTAGTTATAATGAATTGGGACACGACTAGACGTTTAAAATAGAGTATCGCATGTATGTTTTTAAATTACACTTCCTAACTAGCCCCATAATAGCACCCAGTAAACAATGCAAAGCTTATAGTTGGCAGGGATCATTTAATTTAAGTTTTAAAGCGGTCAAATCCTTAAATACTATGCTATACTGAGATTGTGGCTCGTTGCTGACTTTAAAAATCCAAAATATTTCTCTAAACGAACTAAATTGTAAGGGATGATTACATATAAAATTTTGGATGTCTGGGTTACTCCAAGAAAGTTTGCAAAATCTAAATACAATAGTTCATTCTTTATTTAAGAAACTAATGGCAATGTAGCCAAGAAAGGAATAACTCACTTAAAACTCGTTTAGCTGAAGTGTTAGTGTCTAGAATCTTTGTTCTGCTGACTAGTGCAACGTCAGTGCTTTTCTGTTGTATTTTATAACAAACACGTTCTGGACGACAATATCAAATTGAAGCTAATAAGAAGTTTTTTAGGTATTTATATGATTACATGACAGTTAACTAAAATGCAAATTCTAACTTACAATTTATTTCTTATCTCAAGTGTACCAGTAAAATTTCTCAATTTATAACGCTTTCAAAATACATGGCAACTTTCCCAAAGTTTTTATTGAAGTTTTAATAAACATTTTTCAAAAAATTTCTGACGTACTTTCTTCTGATGTAAGTTGTCATGAATTTCAGAAGTCCGCATAGAGCAGCCTTACTGATGCATGTAACCGCATTTCACAAGCAAAAATTGCCAATGAATTTTCTTGTTTCAGGAAGTACTGTGACCGCCAACAGTAGTAGGCATTTTTGTGTTTCTCAATATGTAACCCAATAACAATTTATTCCCGGATTACAATATAGAACATAAATAAGTATTTCGTGTTACTAGTAATTCGAGTTCAGAGGTATCGCACGAAATCCGTGTTATAGCTGTTTTATTTCTAAAAATAAATTGTTTCCACGGAGAATTAGGATACTAAAGTTTGTAAATTCAAAATACAAACGGTGGAATAGAGTACGAGCACGTCAATTGAAACAGAAATTGAATTATTGCTCCAGCAAAATGTAGGACGCATTTTGTAAATGTAGTTTCTGCTTTATAAAATGAGCTTTCTATTTAATCCAAAAAAGGAAAAACAACCGCTGCTCATTCTGCAAAAACCATTACGACTTTTTACTAGGTATCGTCATTTTAGAAAGGACTACGCAACTGGGAAACGTCATACAAAGAATTATTACAAACAAAGCGATAAACGCAATGGCTGAAAATATGTATTGTATACAATAAAATCTTATATATTGTTTTTCTAAGGTGCTGGATTTACGCATTTTAATTAAAAAACAAGATCACGATCTCTTCCGTAAAACATAAAAGTAAATGTTTAACAATTTGGTCTTACACAATAAATTTTTCTAAAACGTGCTGCAAACAAGCTCTTAATGCCTTCTGATGTATAGAGAATTTTAATGCATAAATGTTCTCTGCTTACCGAAAACTTGCCCATTAAAAAGCATTAAATGGATGCTTTAGCAGTTGATAAATACCTTGTTTTTATGGCTTTTATAAAATAATATTTTTTAAAAATTAGATGAAAACAAATCGGTTCTTTGGATTAAGCTATTGTTGATTTAGGAGGCCTAAAACTCCAGCTCTAGTTGACGGAAATGTGAACCAAAGTAATTCAATTTCAGAAAAACGTTTTACAAAATCAAAGGTTCCATTTTGGATGTGGGCTACAGCATGGAGACAAGCACTTTCTACAGTTTGACACCAAATTTATTATCGGTGTTAGTTCTGCCACAAATATTGTTTGTTGCATTGCTCTGTAGATATGCAAGATTATTACATAAAGTTTGTGCATATATATATTTCCCTTATCTAGCAGTCAATAAAATACGTGTAACTGTCAAAATGGCGTTTTTGAGGAATAAAAACTGCTAAATTTAAACTCTTAAGCGTTGCCCATTACAGCTCCAAAACAATAAATCTTACACACATTTTATTATGCTCTATTTTACATTGCCATTACATACTAATGGCTTTCAACGATGTTTCAACGGCATTCAATTTGCTTGTTCTAATGTTTTAAACTAGCATGAGAAGAAACAAATATAAAGTGTTTGTTGAAAAAGATAGTTAACTGGTAAAATACTTGACAGTGTTAAAAAACAATTACATTGCCAGTAGAATACAACAATTAAACTGGTCATTTACGTATCATTATTAAGTGTAAAATTTGCAGGGTTTATTAGCTTTAATTTAAGCTATTTCTGGATTTGATATTATTAGTCAAATCAACCAAACACTAACAATTTGCTTGCGTACATACTGTTGAGTGCATAAATCAGCAGCGCAATATAGGAAATTGATGATGATATTAATGTTCTAATTATGACTGTGTTATAAATAAACATACCAAATTTAAAAAGCAGAGTTTAAAAGAGGAATAATTGTACTAATTTTAATATTGTTGGAACGTAGGGTGAAATCAAAGTTTACATTGTTCTATACCATTATTGCTCAATATATTATGTCATATTTTGAAAGACCGTTGTTTCTATTAGGCACAAACTTTTGAAACTTTGAAGTCTTTGGCATAAATCAAGATACAAACTTGCAGTTACACTAGAAAGTCCCTGAATTTTGTAGCACGCGTCTAACAATTTTTGACCAATACCTGAGAAACTTTGCAAGCTTAATTAGGCGATTTAGAAAAAGTATGGGTTGGGCGACGGCAATAACACCTACTCTGCCTATGTATTGTTTACATAGCATGGATGCATGCTAGTGCCATGGCCAAGTACACGTATTTCTGAATCCTACAAAAAGTTGATTGTTGAGATGACAATGTAGTCATAGCGACCATACGTTTGTATAACAATTGCGTCTACATTTTATACATGAAATGCTTATCTACATGTGCTATGCATACATATATGTACAAAGGCATGTTGAGATAAAATGATAAAAAATTTGTCGACTTTATTATATAGTTACCGATAGGAACAATACACGACTTTTTAAATTTTGAAACGGAACAGTACGATTCTTCCCTTCTGCTCAATTTCTTTTCATTGTCTCCTCACTTTCAGTTTCTAGTTTGATTAGTACCTAACTACTTATGAAATGGCAAACTGAATAAAAAGTTTAAAATTTTTCAATGCAAAAAACTATATTCTCGCCTTTGTGTTTTATAAATGACCCGACTACTTTTTTAACATGGACTACAGATGTAACAGTAATCTGTGTACTTAATGCTAACAGTGTGTCAGTTTATATTTTTTAATTTAACAAATGTTCAAACACTTAACATTTGAATTTACTTGATAAATGATTTAAAAGTGTACTTAAGTTATGAATGTTTGATACAATCGGCAAATTATGATTCTTGCTGATTAGCATGTCCTTTTCTGAATTCACGTTTAAAGTTATGGGATGCAAATATGTTTATAATGAGGAATGTAAATATGCATGTCTGGTTTATGATGGTCGTTTTTGACTTTACAGTTTGTACTGATAAATTGTATGTACAGTAAGAGATTGTATGCTTCTTCCTTCGGGCAAGAACGATACCTAAAACTAAAATGTATGTATTACAACCAACTTAGATCTGTAAAACGACTGCAGATTTCCATGAATCTAGTAAACTTAAACGTTGTGTGCATTAGTGTATAATACATACAGAAGAATAAAAGCAAACGCACAAACATCGATTTGGTTTTTTGTATATATTGATGAATACATTAACCGGTTATTACGTAGCTGAGCATAGTAAAGCTAGTATTGAGATTGTCATGTTTGTCTGTCTGTGTGTGTGTGTGTGTCATCACGATACAGGCCAGACGGTTTTTTGGAATCACTCTAAAGTTGGTACAGTGATTTGTTGGGTCACAGGGAAGAACCCCATTGATTTTGAGCCAGATCGGTCGTCCCCCTGGGGTAATAGGGGGAGGTAACCCTCATGTCCATATGCTTTGTCAGAATCGTACCAAATTTGGTATAGTGATTTTTTGGGCCATAGTAAAGAAACCTGTTGACTTTGAGCCAGATCTGTCGTCCCCCTGGGGTAATAGGGGAGGTAACCCCTCGAACTATAAACCTTGTCAGAATCGCACCAAATTTGGTATAGCGATTCTTTGGGCTATTGGTAATCCTCAATTGGTTACAAATGTTTACTTGAATAAGCGAATGAAAAGTGTATAAAACTTTAAATAGCGGTGAAATCTGATAGAAAAAAAGTTCTGGAAATGTAATTTTGGCAAGACTGCTGATGTAATGCAGCTTGCAAAAGATCAAGGCTAGTGTTAGTTAAAAGTCATGAACTAATTATGTTCTAAATGTTTTATTCAAGTTTTTGAATACCAGTACATTTATCAGCGTACTTTAATTTCATTTTTATGAAGTTGAAGTTCTGCAAATGTTTTGTATTTTGGTATTGGTTTTTCAAGTTTGCAGATTTTTGTAACAACTTGTATTGCTCCGAAAACAAATAATGGAGAAAGAGTTTTTTATTTATAATGATAATAGCAGTTAGAGCACGCGATCAACTATGGCATTACTTGTTGGTTTAAAAACTGGATTGGACACCAAGACCGGGTTGCCTAAATCTTAATTTTTTTGCTGACAATGTAAGCTAATGTATTCCTTATGGAGAAAATTTCGGTACCCATAGAGAACTTCATACATTGTTGAGATTGTAGACTTGCAATTTGTTATTCAGGAGGCACCAAGAAAACCGCGCATTGGTGAATGGTTACAGTATGCTAACATACTACACCATAAACAATAGAAGATTATAATGACCCAGAAAATTCTATATTAAAAATTTGTATTTTCAAATGACTTTGCCAACAATGCATAAAACAAAACAAATGAATGTTTTTATGTCGGCTAAAAAATTGTCGCCTCCAAAAAATTGCAAAACATATACCAGGTTCTAAATTAAAGTCCCGGGTTTCACAGTTTTACCTGAATTCTAAGCAATTTGCTTTAAGAAGAAAACACCAACATAAGTCATTTAAAGGCAACACCTTAATTTTAATGCAATAGAAAGAAAGCTAAATCTTCGATTTGAAATTTGCAAATCTAAAATTGAACGGGAGAACAAACGGAAATAATCTACTTTCAGGGTACTCATGTAGGTTATCCGAATTTAAATGTGATACTTTCCAGTTTAACATTACAAACCAAATTCAAACCGGTCCAGTTTATTTTGTGTCTGCATATGTAACGCAGTTTCACTTCAACGTTAATTGATGCTTGACATTTTCATAAGTATACTCCACACGTAATGCTAAAATACCGTTGTAAATGTTACTGTAGTTTAGTTTTGAGCGACGTATGAACACGTATGAGGTTGCTTGACGAAATTTTTGCACTTCTTCTGGAAAAGAAAATATCTTTGGAGTTCATTTCAACCTGGTATGCAATGTACTATAGTAAAATTTTGGATCGTTTTTGGTACCCCAGACCTAATATTTACTTTAAGTAGGTTAAAAAACGCGTAACTGGCATATTTGTAAAATGGCATTTTTTAGTAATAAAACTCTGCTAAATTGAAGCTCTTAAACGTTGTCAATTGCAGCTTCAAAACAATAAATCTTTCAATTTTGCATTGCCGTTACATACTACTGGCTCTCAACGACATTCAATTTGCTAGTTAAAGATGTAATCATGTATGTCATATTGTTCTTGTAACGGCACTCCGTACGATTCATCCTTCCTGTTCAATCTGTATCGGCTTTAATTAGTACCTGGATAATTAAGAGACGGAAAACTGACTAATGATCATCTATACTGGAGTTATTTGTTTTCAATCCAGTCCAGTTTACTAAGTGTCTGTAAATGTAATGCAGTTTCACTTCACAGTTAATTGATGCTAGAGATTTTCATAAGTATACTCCAAACGGAATATTAAGGTATTGCTTTAAATGTTTTTCATAGTGTTGTTTTGAGTGGTGCATGAGTGTTGCATATGCACTTATGAAGGTGTATGAGGAAATTTCAGCTTCAGTATTTCTTCTCACGAGAATATGTTTCTCCGCTGATACAAAACACTGAAAAGCTAATCATAATATGTTTTACAAAAAACAAATCAAAATTGATATAAAACTATTATTATATTACTATTATATAAAACATGTGTAGTGCACTATTTGGGAAGAATCGATGCAGAGCCATATTATAAAAATAATAAATTTTCCAAAGAAGTTTTTTGTAGCGGTATTACAATATTCTTCAGGCAATCCAAGGTTGGTTACTTCAAGCGACCTGGACATTCGAAATTGTTTAGAAACATGATGACATAGTATGTCCTAAGAGGATGTTTTTGCTAATGTACCAGGCTTTTTAAACCATCATTCTATTAAAATTTTACAAGAATATGTCTACTATTAGGCAAATACCAATTGCAACAAAAATGTAGGCAATGCCAGTTTAATCTAAGTTGATGTAATGTTTGGCATGCATTACAAAGTTGTAGCCTTCAAAAATATAAAGCACTGGAAACGTCAGATGAAAACAATTTATACACTCAGACAATGCAAATAAAAAAAACATCTTCAGAACAGGGACTACTAGTTCCTATTATGTATTAGAAAAGTTCCGGAACTATATTTTCAGCCTTGAAACTAGGGAATTGAGGAAAGGACAAAAGTTTAGTAAAATAAAAACAAAGGATAAACCAACTACGCATTTTAGGCATGGGTTAAGAAATTACAAGGTTTGCAAGACGGTTTGTGCAAAATGTTTTAAACACTTTGATGCTCTGGGGAGACTATTTAGACTTTTCTCTTATAAAAATGTTCAAGTAATAAAGAGAAATAAGATGGATATAAATATGAAATACAAAAAGAGCAACTTCAAAGCAATATGTCAATGAAGCTTAGAAATAATGTTAGGAAAAATGAGGTTTCATTATGAGGATTTAAAACATAAACCGATAACAATTGCAATTAAAAACTAAATATGATTTTGAGCACATTCTATTCTTTTTGAATTCTTCCGTTTATTCTTCTGTAAACTTCAATTTTTGAAGTTTACTATATGAAACTGTTGAAGGGTGAAAGAAATCATATTTAAATTCTTGTTTGTATAAATGCACACTAATTCGGAGTAACTAGGTTGAAAAAATGTATGCATCGATAGTGTACAAAATTGTGTTAAAGCGCTAGTGGATATGTGCGACACCTCATTTTATGAAAATTATTTTTCACATTTTGGGTCTAATCGTATCATTTTGTAGTAGGATCAATTGGAATTTTAAAAGGTATGTCACAAGTCAGTTTAGTCAGATAAGTCTTTGTAAAGTCTCATTGTAATTGCGAGTCTAACCATTGTTTTATGCATCGCAAATTCTTAGTCGGCAAAGGTTGTATAATGATAACAGCGAAAGTAAGTATAATAGTCTAGATTAATTTAGGAAATTACTAGTCAAGCAGAAATAAAAAGGTATAAGTAGTATTCAGTTTTATAAATGTATGCTAGACCACTACAGCTGGTTAGGTACAAGACTATGTACAAAATAAATTAATAACAAACCTTTAATTGTTATAAAAATGTAGATACTTATTTACAGGTATGTATATCTGTTGTTAAACTATGAATGTAATTATCCACATTTTATGATAAAAGCAAATGGAAATTTTTTAAAATAAAGTGGTGACAATATTCACTTTGTTTATTTATTTTTCCATATTTGTTTGCATAACAATTATATCGTGTCCTTTTTTATAGAAACAAGTAAATTTTTCTTATTGCTTATAACGAATTCATCTGTGGTAGCATTCGATTTCCGATTTCCAGATTAAAACAAACTTGGAGCGGCTGGATTTAACTCTGCACGAACACGAACATATATGCATTCGTACACAAAATTTAACTTTCATACATTATTGCATATTACAACATATGTAAAAACTACCGCAGATAAATACCTAAAGTGAAATTTTTGGGGTGCTGCTTTTAAATTTTATTCACGGACTTCAAATATGCTTGCCCTATTTCGTTCTTCACTAAAGTTGTAAATACTTTCCAAAAGGCCAGTCTGAAATTATGTTGGGATAACAACTATTAATAATATTTCCACATGGCCTTTGACAGAGGTAAGTTGTGTTAAGAAAAAAAGATAACTGTCAAGAATCTAGATATAAATATGGCATTGTTTTGCAAAACCAACCACACACTGACTGACCTATGTCTAACTCCGTGACAAAATTTTCAATTTTCGGTAAGTAATATGTAAGAATGTAACTCAATTTACTGCACATTGTGCATAAGCAAATCACAAAATTTCCCTATTTTATACCAAATCTTGCCCTTATTTTCAAAAAATTATTCATCTATAAATACAATGCAATTGTTTTGCATTTCCGAGCGATTACATAAAAATGCTACAAACCAATGCTTTTTTGCACACTAATAAAATATTACTATTTTTTGTTTGGTTCAGTTTCTTATTGCTTCGATTTTCAAAAGCCGTTTCTGAGCAATTTCATTAATATGCAAAATGTATATAGGTTTAGTACAAATGTATGTTATCATATGATTGGGTCAAGGTCATATAATGGCTTCCTATATGCATGAACCATAGTGTTGAAGCACGCATAGAATATGGGACAAAATATTGATTTAGTGTTTTGTGGGCCAAAGAGCAGAAATATCTTGAACAAGTCAACACGCAAACAAGAAAAATAGTACGCCTTTCCCTTTTGTTTCTGGTCCTTGAGTATTAAATTTATATGTGCACAAAAGCTATAACATTTTATGGAGATAGAAGCAACATACAAGAACACTGAAAACAATATTGACCAGGTTATGGCAGTTTTCGCAAAAAAGGAAGTAAGTTTTGTGTACTGAATCCAAAAAGTGGTTAAATTTGTGTAAAGTCGAATCAAAATACATAATATCATAACTCTAAAATAGGCTGCAGACGATATACCTCTTTCTTCCTAATTCGAATCTGCGACTTTAATAAATTGCTGTTCTTAAAAGTGCAAAATTTTTAAGTTTACCTTTCCACTTTTGAATCACTTTACTCCAGTCATAATTAATTGCTAAGATAGAAACCAGAACAAATGCCAAAATAAAAAATACTTAAACAACAGAAAATAGCATAAACACTCCAAACCCACTTCACTCCTTCTCCTTACACCTCACTTCATCAGCTTAAAAGCAATCAAATCATGTTTAGAATAGGATCTTCTTTGAGAAATGTGTTTTGTGTTGTAGTTTTCCTGCTACTAGAAAAGAAAATTACTTGTCACGTAACATAATCCAAACTTGTGGTAAATCGGCGGCTTGGGTTGCATCTGAAATTTGTTTCAAAACTATATACTGTAATTTACTATATTATTGTATTATTTCTTTCTTACCAAAAGGGCAATATTTCTGTCCCCAAAGTCTTCTTTAGCCCGAACACTAACCACTTTCCACAAAAACTGCACGTAATTGTTAACCCAGCTATTGGGCCGGTAGCTCATCGCCATACTATAAACACTGGGTAGCCAAAAAATGTGTAGTAAAGCAAACACGTTTCTGATCCAGTATTTGCATGTGTCCCAATGCTACTTTATGTACTGGTTCAAATGTCAATACCTTCGTCACGAACTAATTCAAACTCTTTGTGAAAACTTGCGGATTTTGCAATTCTTCTTGCGTCTTGAGTCAGAACTTCCGTAAAGCTTTTTCCTTTAATTGAGCAAGCTCGTCATATAATTGTACAGATTTCCAATGTACTGCGTCCAGTTATTCCGAATCATTGTAAAGCTCTCTGTACATGCTTGAAATTCTAAATTTCATGATAAAACAAATAACATGAAAAATTAGATTCAAGTATTCAAAGTTTTAGATTCCCTTCATATTTTATATTTTATACAAAAACAGACTTGCAAGTCTGACTGCTTCCTTCCAAGTTTTGATTCCTTCTTGTACATAATAAGGCGTATATTGAAAGGTCCTAATGTCCATAATATCCTTCGAATGCTCCCTTAAAACTTACTTTTCAATTTCCACCAACTCAATTGACATTGTGTTTTGAAAATGCCTGATTTGTAAAAGTTTTCTGATATTTTAAAATTTTCCTAAAAGAAAACCCCCGCAGTGAATATGTATCAAAACTGGCAGCTTTTTAGGATCCGTGAACTTTTTATGTTATTGTCGAAATGTACTGCATACACAATGGAGGATTTTTTGTATCCAATTTACTCCGGTTGTGGTACTGTAAGTATGTGTGTAGGTATTAAAACCTCGAATTCATTTTATCATAGCAATCAAAACAACAAGCCATTAGTATGCGTTCGCAATTTTGCAACACAGTTTCTTTTTATTTCTCCAGAAAGGAAGTAGGAAAAGAATATTGAATGAACGAACAAAATGAAACAAGTTGAAATGTGGGGTGCGTAGTTTGGTGGTTGGTGGTTATCCCTATTGTTTCTGAAATGCACACATATATAATTTGAATCTAATCTTGAATTTGAGCACTTCTGTCAATAGCAGTAAATTGTAGTGTAGGACTTTTATAGTTGGTGCGGCACGCACTCATTCAAACATGCAACATGTGGAGGAGAAAAGACATGGATCTAACTTTTAAAGCCAGGACAAAAGCAAATGGTTTTATTTCTGTTTGCTGCGGCTTTAAAAAGAGTTTTTTTAGAGAGACATAAAAATGTCTGTGTGATTGTTTAAAGAAATTGGAGATGGATGGATGTTTCATGTGGACGATGAGTTGACTACAAAATCCTAATAAAAAATTGAAGGAAAAAGGTAATCAACAAATGTGTAATGCACAATATGTAAAAACACGACAGACCTGGATTAGCCTTGTTGAGCCAAATGATTATCAGTATTTCAATACATAAAGGAATTTAAAAAATGTAATAGAAAAGGAGTTTATTAGTCCAATACGCAACTAATCCGTAGTAACGTGTCTACATAGATGCATAATATAAAGTGACACGAGAGCATTCTAATTTATTGCATTATGTGTACATTTACGGTAATAAAAAGAAAAAATGAAACGCCATGGCTCTGTGTACCAAGTGTACCTTGAATACACTGTGTCCGTGTTTGGGAAATTGGGAAGAAAAGTAGGAGGAAGGGATGTTATGTATGAGATTTTGTTACGTTTGTTTGACGAATGTTTGTTTGTTAACACGCGATGAGATAGTACAGGCATTGTAAAAAAATGCATCATATTTGTCGTCTGGTATTTGTAAGCACGCCATAGCGATCATCTTGTTTTCATTTTTCAATTCATTTCAAGTATCTATTTTTTCTACGTTTCTGTTGTGCTTTGTAATTTTCTTGGCATGATATGATTTTAAACACATTTCTCTCTAAATGAAAGCTAAGAGCTTTGGACAGCAGCAGACAAGAAAAGCTTTGTATTTTATTCATATTCCCTATTGTGTACTTCATATGGCATCTTTTTCCTTTGTAACCTATAAACGTGCAAAATCTACCGTGTCGTATAGTAAATACTTACAACCATTATATTTGGAGCAGCCAAAGTAAAATGTTTTGTGAGGGAAGGTCTCCACCATATTCTATTTAACGTGTGCTTTTTTGTTTTTCTCGTAGCTGAAATGATGATGGGGTTTCCTGCTTCTTATTTTGCTTTCCTTATGCTGTTTGTTTTTATTTAGATGGGTATATTTAACAAGAGCGGCTCAACATCACCTTTTGTTCCACCCTTACACTATTCCCTCTGACTACAGAGATCTATTTTCTATTCCCAACAAAATATCGTTCCAGGTTTTCATGTTTGTCTCCCCATGTTCACGATATCCACATCTTTTTAATCCTTTAGAAACCGGAATGTATGAATAGACTGAATTTATTTAGCAAGTAAACAAACCATTGCGTGTCAGTGTCTTCCCTCATCCAACTTTTTAACGTTTTTTAAAAAAAATCCATTTTTGGAGACTGTGCACGGCAGAGGTTAAAAATGCTCTTATGTCATTAATAGTTTACTTTGTCACAACGGGGAAAAACAGCTACTGGTTAAAAGAATTGTATGACTTATCAGCCTAATAAATGAAGGAGGAAGTCTGTTTTCATAATAACAATAAAAACAGCAGAACATCCTCGTTTTATTCTAATAATTTCCACGCAAAGTAGGTTGGCTTTGTGCTTATGAAGTAAGCTGTAGCGTTGGCTTTTTATGCATTTTAGTTTGCTCTTGCCCATGCTTATTTTATTTATTTTCTATTGTACTCCTGCAAGTACTAGCATCGTGTTTGACCGTAAACTTGCAATAGAACAGGCAGGTGAGTTGACTTGGAGAGGAGTTGTTAATTATTTAAAATACGCGTAAATCCATTTTCGCTCTCCGATCATCATGATCATCACACATCCCTTCATGTTATACAATTTTAGACATAAGCATCGCGCACCAAAGTTCAGGATTTTTGTGCTGTGAATTGGGACTCAGCTGATATAATATGGAATGGAGTTGTTGCTCTGGTTTCTATGAAAAGCTGAACACACACTTTCCAATTTTTCATAG
>CM056172.1:52924843-52982747 GCA_029691765.1 Entomobrya proxima
ATTTTTAATTCATATTCCAATTTCCAAATTATTGCCTTGACTTGCTGATACTGCTGCTGCTAATGCTATGCTCTAAATTCAGAACCACCAGCAGAGCTCTCGGCAAAATAGTGATAAAATGAAAAAAAGAATTGTGTACAGGGCGGAAACTGAGTGTATAGACCGCACGTTCCACTTCAATTACTCCCCTTCCTATTTTCGAACAGCTTTCTATTTTACTTGTATGTTAAGAACTTGATGGAATGTTAAAGTAGGGTTTCTCTCTAGCATTTTGACCACATCTCTGTTTTATATCATAAGAACTAAATCAATAAATGAATATAAATCAATAATCGATTTTTAGCTATGCACCAATAAACATTTTTTGCATTTCAAGCAGAGCACATTATATAATATCCATCAATACGACTCTAAACTGTATGCAGGTCATAGTCAGTGTCATGTCAACAACAGCAGCAACTACAACACCACCTTTCCTCTCCTGAGTCAGGAGAACCCAGAACATCAGGAAAAAATCTCCCAGAACATTTTACAACTTCTGGCCCGTTGCTCCTGACATTAGATATTATGTTTTGTTCACTGTTCACTTCGAAATCCTACTTTTCTTGTCTTGCTGTCAGTTAAAAAGACCCTTTCAATTTTTCCTGCTCCACGCACTACTACCATGTACATTTTCATTTTCTTGAAACCGCTTGTTTTATGAAAGAAATAGTTTAGTCAGATATGCTTTGTACTATGTACCTGTCATTAACCTCGTTTCATATGTTTTCTCCGGTGTGACCTTACAAAAAATGTGCGAACCGGTTTGTAAGATGTATGACTTTACAACGCCTAGCGGGAAACTATAATTCTTAGGAGAAACAGGCACAAGCAAACAGATTATTATTAGCCCTGAGTGATCTATTTACACATTTGTCTGTCTGCACACATTATTGTTAAAACGGATGAACTGGCTCTAACCCACGTAAAAATTGATCTCGTTTTACAAAAGCGCATGTCAGTAGCAAAATGTTATAACCATGTACCAATATGGAGTACGAGAATAAGAGCGTTATGCTCTTCATCTGTTGTTAAGAGTGGTATTGCTGGCTGAGCATCAACAGAATCTTTATGAAAAAGTCCAACAGTAGGACACAAGCTATATATGAAATTTGCCTACAATACTACACAATCTGTAAGAATTTTTTGAGACCACAGATGAACAAGCTATATGAAAATGCCTGGTAACTTTAGAAAAATATACCCAAACGTGGAGAATTTTTTCCGGTTATTTTGAACATATAGTCTCAAGTTAGCCCAGATTTTCATATAGCTTGTTCTGCTGTGGTCTCAAAAATTATTATAGCTTGTGTCGAATTGTTCTGAAAATCTATTTAGTTTGTGTCGTATGGTTGGACTTTTTCATAAAGCTTATGTCGATTTTCAGCCAGCGATATTCACTTTTTCCTTGCTTCGTAAATGTTTTCTGGTCGCTTCTGTTTTGTTTCGATATGTTTTTTTTTCTTTTATTATTTCATTTGACTAGTATCATGCACAAATCTGCTCGAAACTTAAAAATGCATGACAACGAAAACAAAAAGCGTAGTTAACAAACTGAAACTTATTTTTATCTAACAAGCAGATGAACACCAAAAGTCCTGTGTGGAAAGCTAAAGTCATATTCTGAATTACTCAACTTTTTAAATAATTTTATGACAAAAAATATGTAATAAAAAGACTTGAATGTTAATAAACAATAAAAAACCGTAACGCCAGCAAACCGTCCAAGCAAAAAAAGACGAGGTTTTCTTGTGTTGAAAACTTTTAAAGTCAGAACTAAAGGAGAGCAGATGCAAAGCAATTCTTCAAGCAATAATATGAACCATTTTTCTCTATGACAACACACACATAGCAGATAGCAGGCCATACTTCAAAAGGGAAGGAAAAGTTTTTCTGTTTAGAAAGTAAAAACGAAATTGGGAAAGTTTCTTTCTGAAAATGGTGTAAGGTGAAGGTTTCTACTTTGCATGAAAATGAACAAAGTATGAAATTCAGAATGGTGTCTTGTGAACATAAAGTTGATGATACTAATGAGGAAAATATATAAGTTTGTTAAGATCGGTTATGACATGACCATTTTATCGACAATTGCCACTTTGACATACCAAATTTAAATTTGTGAAAACATGCAAACTCGTGCAACAGCGTGCTTCAAATTACATAAATTTACTACAGGTGTTATCCAGTAAAACGGTGAACTTGATATAACCATAATCATCAAACTGGTACGTAAAAAAACTATTTGACGGACTCATGGAAAATAATGGAAGCGATAGAACAGGTTTCTGAAAAAAGTGGAACTTGTTTGACTGAGACCGTCGGAGAGTAATAAACAGTACAATATCTCATGTTCTACATGACCCTCACTAAATTCACTTCCTGTCGTCATTATCGTGCTTGTAAGCCTACGCCAGGTGTTTATGCTCGCATTCAAATACTTAGCAAGACGTGTAACCTGACTGACACCCTCAAATAATTGCCCACATCACGGCAAGAGAAGATGCATGGTCCTAGTTTTGGTAGGACTGGGTGGCGAAAGTGGTAATGATAGTGCATGTAATTCCGGTACACCGAGAGAGTCTCCGGTAAATACAAACAGAAGGGGAGACAAACCAATTTCAAAGTCAGCATTTGTAAGACCTGGTTATTGTTGAGGATTGTACGTTGTTTGTGGTGACTAAGGGGGACCTTCAGCAGGGTTTTAATACATGCGTGCAGAAACATTATTGTGGTTTTGCTAATAGTAATGTAAGTCACGAAAATATATAGCAACAAATGAATTTAGAGTTAACATCGCAGCTTATTAAGAGATATGTTCTAGAAGCCTAAAAAATATGGGACATTTTGAATAAATATAAATGGTATGTGAAGCTTTATAAATGCAACTTTTATTTTGTTTGCGGTACATCAGAATGTTTTTGTGCAAATTTTACCCTGAATATAGAATACTTGTATTATAATAAAAGCTTGTGGTTTATTTACAAATGCAATGTTAGTATAATGTATATAATTTCATGTTGTGAATATATTTATATATTTTTAATGTCACTAGAGTGTAGCATATCCTCAATAAAAATAAAACTTTTGCAAAGTTGTAAAATATACCCAGCACTATTGTTTAATATTTTAATATTGTAATATTATTGTATAATATTGGTTATTCTGGCCCTCCCTAAAGCAACCCTTCTGATTGCAACTATTACGAACCTGGAGTAAACTTTGTGGATCTTAAAAGTTCTACACTTTTCTTCTGTACGCTTCTAACATTACTTTTTATTGAATATCCTAGAACAGAACTTTTCAGAAACAATTTTGAGATTTTATTATTCTTTGAATCTTTTTTCTTGAATTGAATTCCTTGAATTTTCTTTACTCTGAAATTTTTAATTTTGGCGGAATGCACCAAGCGCCATAAAAATAACCCCGTTGGAGTCCAACCCCGCAGCGATACCTTAATTGGTCGATACAGGAAGTGATGTAAGTGTACACAGCCGTCTATTCCTCGGGGACGATATATTCAATACAACAGCGTTAGTGAAAACGTCGGATCTCAGGAAAATTAGTTTAACTAATATTTTGCGCGGATAAAAGAGAAATGGTTATTAGGGCTAATGTTGTACAAGTACAAGTTACATGTAAACGAGGTTGTAGTGATCTGAATTTGGAAAGTGGAGCTGGAGAAATTACTGCGCAGAGTTTGAACGAAATTAAATATCAGAGTAAAGCGAATAAGGAGTTTTAGATCATTCAAATTGTTTTGTAAAAATTTTAGCATTTTGCTTGTGTAATATTCCGAGCAATTTTTCGAATGTTTATTGTTTGTAAACGAGACGAGGAAAGACAAGACTGTGATAGGATCTATAGAAACGGTTTATAACCCGAATCCAAAATTGATGTCCTTTTATTGTTACATGGTAATTTTAAAATTGTGGGTTATTTATGATGTCTTGGATGTAACGCCGAAAACTGAGACGTCGGTAATAAGCCGTATTGCATATTTTATTGAATCTAGTAAAACTATCTTAACTATACTTCTAAACTACGTAGAATTTGAATATGAAAGCGGTTTCATGATTTGAAGCTGCATATGAACACTATGCTAACCAGTATCCAACCAACTGTTGGAACATTGAAACAGTTGAAAATAACAACTGCGGAAACCAAATAAAATTTGGAGGACGTTGCATTCTAATAATAGGTTTTCAAAAAGCACCACTTAACAAACAATTGTTACTACAATTATAATTGACTTGAACTAACATAATTGAAAACACAAAGTTTTGCTTCCCTTAATTCGTCGTTGTTATATTTCAATTTGTTAGGTTCACCATACAAATAAGTAATGTTGTTAATTAAATGTTCTAAAATATTCGAGTAACGCGGCGTTGGAAAGAGTAACGCTGTTTTTATTTTGTATAAATTACAAGCATCATAAAATAGAATTTTTGACTGTGCCAAATTAATTCTCCACCGTGGCTTTCTGGAGATATTAATTATTATTAATTAAGAATTTTTCATTACAAATTACATAACTACTTAACTTTTGATGATAACACTGCAAAAAGTTATTTATAATGTTGAGAAAATTATGCTAAATTTTTATAAAAAACAACTTGCATTGGAATAATTACGTTGAGGCTATAAATACGCAGTTCAGAAATTAGAATTCTACCTTACGATTTAGTATAGTAGTCACATTAAAATTCATTACGTTGCCTATATGACGAATTCAATACCTATACCCTACCATTTAGTAATGCAGAAAATCTACCTTACTAAATAGTAAGTTATACGTGTGAGCCACATGTCTGACGATTTTTAAACTGAAGCAACATACAATAAAAACTTCAAATTTTATTAAATTTTTACGTATTTTTGAAACTTCACTCCATTGTATTTGACTGACATATCGTGACAATTAAAAAGTCAGCTTCCGTCTATGCTTTTCATGCTTGTACAAGAAAGCATGCACTCAGTATTAGTTTGGAATTTTCGTAAAAATCTGTCAGGTAGGCTGAGAAGTTGTCACTCAGCTTATCATCAATTCTGGTTTTAAATGTTAACAAGCTAAATAGAATATTTCGTATAAGAATATTTAACCATTATATGCCGTATGCATTGTTCAATTAGAATGAACAATGAGGTTTTTTGTATTTGGAAGGGTACCAACAAGACAGCACTTATGGAAATTGTTGAGAGGTTTGGTACAACTACAACAATATACTATCAAATTCCTACGACAACATAGAATGTTTAAAATTTACAATGTTGTGGGAATATAAAACTATTGGACGTGCTAAGAAGCCGGGCATAGTGCAATAATATTTTATTATTCCGGAGCTATGGGAACTACACAGAATACTAAATGAAAAATGAAAAATAAATCTAAAATTGAATAGTAAAATCATCAGTGCTCAAACTAACTATCAAGCTGTTATATTTCTCCATAAACTTGACATTATTGCAAAATGAAAAATAAATCTAAAATTGAATAGTAAAATCATCAGTGCTCAAACTAACTATCAAGCTGTTATATTTCTCCAATAAATCTTATGACATTTATTTTGCAAACCTTTATAATTAATAATTACATACTTATTATATATTATAAATGTATAAATATGGAATATGAATACAAATTATTGAGTACTCAAGAAATATCATAAGATGTTATATTATCACATAATACTCAAATATTTACTATTGAAATATAAAATAAATTGCTGAAACTGATCTGCATCTATGTATGTAAATTACACTAACTTTCTCCAAATATTGTGATCTTATCTGTTGCAACCTTTTATTCATTTACATACTTATTATATCAATCTTACAGCAAGTTACAAATTTTGTCAAAAATGAATAACGTGATGTGAATATCTAGTAAATCAACCACTATTTGTTGAGTGGAGTAATGTATTGATACATCACGGAAGATCTTCCAGCACCTATTTACCAAATATGGTTTACATTAAAGAAATATTTAAATTGTCTGAAACTGATCTGCATCTATGTATGTAATTACATTTTTGGATTTTGGGCAAAATCGGTGTTTTGAGCTTCCAGGTAGGAGTTAGGTTCTTGGCCTAGTGTGAAGTGGCCAGGTCCGTGCAGAAGATAACTTTTTCGCGGTGATTGTGCACAACAATAACCGGAATTAAACGTGCCATCAAACATTCCTCTAGGTCTTCTTTGGTAGACATAGTCCCCTTTTTAATATAAGGTTCGGAAACGCTCCCATTTTTGTCCATAGCCTGCCATACCGTCAATTTTTTGGAGTCCTTGGCAGTTTGCTGCACTATCTTGCTTTATGGATCTTGCTTAGGGTTGAAAGCATGGAAATATTTGTTTTTAGGAACACCTTGCCCATCTGAATGGAAGTAGGCACCGTCATAATTAACTAGGGTTTTAGAAAGTTTTTTTTGTAAACAAATCGTGCTCCAGATTTTTGACCATGATCCTGATGCTTGACACACTTGGGTGCCGGCTGCATGGTGTACGTTTTGAAGCCCAACCCCTAAAGTTTAATTTTGGTATTTACACTATTTGTCCAATATTGTGATCTTATCTGGATTGTATCCATACGCTTTTATGTTGTCTTTTACCCATCAAATCGAAAATTGAAGTTTTATTTAATTTACATATGTGATTTGTATTTTGTAATACCGTTATTTTCTGGTACTACCTCGTCAACTGTTCAAAAGAAACCCAAGTACAAACGGAAATAGATGTTTAAAACATTGTCCATTTTTTGATATGGTTGATATTCCTAGTCTGTAGTGCACAACAACAAAAATAACACCTCTTGCAAGCAGTCAAGTTGGTTTATATAAGTCTGAAATTACGCTTGTAAATGATCCATCGTAAAATCCATAAATTCTCGGATTTTAAAACTTGCTCAATTTTAATTATTTAACAAAAATATTTCGGCAAAGGCTGAGTGGGTTTATAGGAAAAGCGGAATTAAGTTCAGGGTGGTAATTATCAGATTAAAACCAAAGCTGTAAGAAGATAGAGGATTACTTGACTACCAACCCGTGCAATTTTGGGAACTAAAAAATGTACGGGTTTGTAGACATTTTTTTAAATTTAGTATGTACCTCTGAATACAATTTAAATTTGCTGGCTAAAAAGAAGCTGGCTCAGTGAGAATGTGTAGCAATCTTTGCTATTATCTGCGCTATTTTTTTGCTACAAATTACAAAATTTCTCAGGATTTACAAAATAAGTAGGACACAATAATATAATATTAAACGTTAGGTTGCTTATTTTGCCAAAATAAACAATAAAATGGGTGAATCTTGCGTGCAGTTGAAGGGAAATACGTATTTTTCTACCCTTTTCTACCCTACATACATATCATAAAATTATGTGACTGATCAGCCAGGGAAGTGTATTTTGATTTTTTATGATCATGCGTGTCTACGCACGTACCTTATTACTTTTATTGGTCTCACGTATCATGTAACAAAAACCCGACAACCCTTCCAGTTTTTTCAACCTGCCTTCTGTAATGGTAAAGTAACCACGACACCTTTTGTTTTTTTATCTGCGTCAACAGTCAGCTTGGTAAAACGGTAAACAAAGCAACATCAAATACATTGCTTCAGCACTAATAATAACATTACGCATTCTGTCGGGATAAGATGGGATACATTCCATATCATAAATACCTTCTGGTGTAAGCTTTTCTTGTGAGCTATAAAATTTTGGTAAGATTGGTGTTGCTTAATATTGTTGTGTAAACTTGCGTTATTTCAAAAACCAGCAAATTTTGATGGCAAAATAAAATAATAATTAATTCATCAATAATTTGAAAAACTGTATTTCAATCGAAATGAAACAACTAAACAGTTTATTTAAAAACATTTCTGCTGCGAAATAAAACGTTTTTTCGCCATGCAACATTTTGTATAAATTTCAGACCAAGATAATGTGAGTCTAGTGACTAGGGAGATAATAAATGTGAGCAAGTTCAAGTAAGTTCTTAAAAAGCTACAAAAGTGTATATTTCCTTGAAAACACCTTGCATCCTACATAATAGAGTGAATTGGCTGGAAGAGAAATGAAGCAATAGAAATTTTATGCTATATCCTTATGTCTAGAGTTGTTGGCAGTAAATATGAGTTGGCACCCCTCACACTTTTTTATATATTACTTTACTCTTTTCGTGAACCCCATTCTGCCTTCAGCATTCATCCTTTCTTCTCCTTTTTTGCAGTGAAGGCAGGAGTCCAGAAGCTTGTGTGAGCAAGTATTATAAATCAACAATTTACAAAAATAAGTGTGAATATTTCGGTAAAATTTACGCATGTTCTTCCATGTCAGAAAAGTAATGAGCATAAAGCATAGCTCCATAATTCATTAAAAAAATTGAAAACGACATTTTATTTGTGTTTCTGCTGGTGCGCATATATATCAAAAATATATCAAAAGCAGCAAAAAATTGCAAATTAAATTTATTTTTTGATGTGAAGATGGATTGTGATTTATTTTAGGAGAGTCATGACCTTATTTCAAATCTTTTCAATTTCGGTGCCATCAAAAATAGGAGTTTAAATAGCAGAAAAAACAGAACAACGTTGTATCTTTTCATTATTATATAAATGCCATATTGAATCATTTTTTTTCGATGTTAATAATACTGTGATACACGTACACCAAGTTTACAAGAATGATTTTTTCCATGGTCGAAAATAACTTTATTTTTTTGTAAAAATAAAACAAGTGTGTAGTAAATCGCAAATAGAGTTTCGTGCGCACGTAAGGTTCATATACTGTAAAAAAGGTTTACTCCAGCCCTCTAAAATTTTATGACCTCGTTAAAAAAAATTTATGGTTCTTATTTTATGTTCCATTAGAAACAGATCATAAAAAATAAGCGTATCAACGGACTCTGCTAAAAAATTGGGTACGCTTAAGCTTAGGAGAAAAAGCATAAGGAAGCTCTCCACACCCACCAAAAGCATACCCTCTAACTCAAATGGTACAAATCAAGCATGCAAAAATATTATTATATACATTTTTCATAACGTTTCTTCAACAAAAATTAACTTCAAATGAAACTTTAAAAATCAATTTACTGCTGGAATTTTATTAACAAAATTGTGCATATTTAATTTCCAATTTGTTTCCACAATAAGCTGTTAAATAAAAATGACTGGGTTATTTATATTTTTAAATATTTTATATTAAGTGCGTTTTGTATAATAGATTATGCCGTGTGTATGTACAATGCTTAGCGGTATGCGCCTCTTATATTTCAACAAAAAAGGAAGAAAAGAAATTAATCTGGAGTTGTGAAAGATTAAAATACTTTACAGACATTTTCTAATGAAGTTCATAGTTCACTATAATAATTAGTTGACATAGTATTTTATTTTTGAAACATTGATATATACACGTAAGTTTTGCTTCTGCTTGATGTGCAGAAAACCTTATTATGAAAAAGCCAAACGAACGATTTTAAGTACCCCATAAAGAACTTTGCTTTTTCCAAAAAAAAAACAGTATTGGTTCTTCCTTTTTTGTGTCACCCTGCACGCAGTGTATTGAAAAAACAACAACATATAGCAACAAAAAACTGTCTGGTTGAATGTTCACAGCCCAGTATAATGTGTGGTTGCGTGTACAAAACATACATGAACCGGTATAATGCGTATAAAATGTACATATTTCTCTCCTTTGTTCAGTTTTGTGCTTTAAACAAGGTATTCTATGAAAAATTACGATGCAAGCCAGTCAAGCCGGAAGTAACATTCCCTTTTTTCAGTTGGTATTTTCATTTCTAAGAGAATGTCGTGCAGCCAAACGGCTCCCAAAAAATAAAAATTTATACAAATTTGCAGAAAATATTGTAATTATCTAAAATCTCCAAAATTTGAAAAACTTTTTTTTATTGAAACTCAACATAGTGAAAAGGTTGCTTCTGCCAATTACACATTTCATGCATTTATTTATTCAAAGACAGCATTTTCTACTTGTGGTGTGATATAGAATCGTAGAGAAAACAACATAAATCAATAAATTCAAGCTAAAAATAATACACAAAAACCCTTGGAAGAAAGTGATTTTTGTTTACCACTTACTTACCGCTTGTATGGTGAATTGTAATATGTGATAGTGTGTAATGTGATAACGTAATAAATTGTTGTGTTTTATAAGCATAAAATTTTAATGTTTAGCCTTGTGACAAAGGCAATAAATTTTATTAGATATTTATGTGTACTTTGTGTCCATGCTTAGACAACTTTATAAAATGTTTTACTTAAAGTAAACCTTGTTTCATCGGTATTGATCAGTTAGTCAAGTGCAGCAATTAAATTTATGACCAAGACCTGACCTAGTAGCAATGATAAGAAAAATGTATTTCAATGAAGACCCGCAGAAAACGGATAAAATCTTGGAGAACACCCTATAACTCTAAAAACGGTAAAAATAAATAACTATTTGTCAAATCCAGTAAACTTCGAATGCAATTTGAGGTCTAGCGGATTCCTTATACTGCTACGGTCAAACTTCAAATTGCTATAACTTTCTGTTAAAAGCAAAAGCCCGGTAATTTCTTCACCCATGGGCTTTATTAAAACTTGCCTGCATAAAAAAGTAAAAAGAAAACTTGAAATTAAAAAGTTTGCAAGAGTTTGGAGTTTTGCCGCATAACTTTTCAGCGTAGCGAGATTTTGGATGGCGGATTTTGGCCAAAGCTAGCCTATTATATTGGGCAAAATAATTGTAATTTTGCAAAAAAATGATTGTCAATTAGAAACCAGAAGTCCATGAAAGCTCATATTTTGCACGCTAATGACTTGTTTTGTTATCCAAACTGCAAAGTTTGGCTGCGGAAGTGTAAAACAGGAAAAAGTTATCGTTTGTCAGCTGACCTTACGCAAATTGTTAATATTTTTCCTGTTTTGTCGAAATTTTGAAACTTTTGTGAAGTGTACATTATTTAAGGCTTATTAAAAGATTAAATGTAATCAGTTATCAGAATCTGAGGTGGCCGAGCAAAAAACTCTGATTTCTGAAAAAATGCTCTATAGTAAAAGTTGATCAACATTTGCCTTTCAGTCCTAAGATAAGAAATTGCTACTCTCTGGGTGTTTTACCTATACGAGAATCAAATAAAAACAGCAGAAAGACTATGGCGAATTTTTACATACTACATAAATAATTGGTTACCTCTCAAAGATATAAGCTTGATAACTTGTAAAACACGTGAGGAAACTTATATAAAAGTATAATTTAATGATTGTGGTTCCTAAATTAAGCAAAGACTTTATGCTTTAAAATTGGTAGAACATTCTTCAGTTTCAAATGAGAAGGATACCCTACAGAACAAATGCATTCACCGAAACAAAATTTATTTTTGCACAATTGTGATTGCACATATATATATTACGTGCGTCTTTTATTTAAACTTTATAATATCTTACAGGATATACTTCAACGCAAGGTCAGGGTTAATTCTGGAACACTCCACTAGTCACGTCAAGGAGGATTTAAGCGTTTTCCCCCGCATTGCTTTAACATCCTACATACGTATACGTTCAATCGATTACTGCATTAATGACACTTAAAACCACACCAACGTATGTGATTTTTCGTCTGTGATTTTTGTTGAATCTAACAGTCAAATAAGGTACGGGAATGGTATTAACTTTTAAAATTTTTACAATAGCAATATTATGTGTTTTTGTATTGTACAGTTTTGTTCGAGTTCTGGCAACTAATAATCAGCATACTTAGGATAATTTGTAATATCCGCTAAAGTAATTATTTTTGGCATGTACTTATTGTTGGGCGAAAATAAAGCATTTATCTCTCCCAATGACTTTTTAGCGGACACTTGGGGTTTCTGTTGTCCGCTAACTCAGCAAGCAAACTTAGCAACCTTTTGACTAACTTAGCGCACAAAAACTTGCGAATTTTTTTAAAGTTTGTTTCTGTGCATAAAATGTTTCAAAAGTACATAGACAGTTTTATATGTAACAATGTGGTGGTGTACCAGCACTGCTGATAAGTCTCATTCTTCTTGAGCTCCAAGAGCCATTACCAATTCATATCAACAATTCATAATTTGCAAATATAAAGTAAGAAGTGAACATACATGTATTGTTTGACATTGGCAATACAAAGCTCTCTAATTATATGCTTTTCAGGTTTAGTCAAACCAACCGGTCTTTCTGTTTCTGTATTATTGGTGTGATCGATATTATTACTTATGATTACTTTCTCCATTCGATTTTTTCTGTACTAAGATAATCTATGTGCTTCCAAGAAGGATTTCGTTTATAATTTGACTCTGCCATTCGTCTTATTGTTGCTAATTGCTAAAAATGATATCAAGTGCGCTGAATGTTTTAGAATGGCATTTTGAGTCTAGCTGGTTGGGACCGTGCTGTGTTTTAGTACTTAGCATGCAGAACAAAATGAAGAATAGTGAGACTTTATACTGAAATAAATCCATGCAACTTTCAGGAATATTATATTATGCATAAAATGCATGCATATTTTTTTCAAACATTTTTAACCTTACCGTAGCCGTAGGCAGAAACAAAGATCATTGATCATGGATAAAGCTTATTTTCTTTTAAACACAGATAAACTCTGAAAAATTATTACATGTATGTTCACTTCTTACTTAATATATGCAATTCATAATGCTGATATGTATTTGGCTCTTGGAGCTCTAGAAGAATGATAAGACTTATCAGCAGTGCTGGTTCACCACCACATTGTTACACATAAAATTGTCTATGTACTTTTGAAACATTTTAATGCACAGAAACAAACTTGAAAAAAATTCCAAGCTTTTGTGCGCTAAGTTAGTCAAAAGGTCGCTAAGTTTGCTTGCTGAGTTAGCGGACAACAGAAACCCCAAATGTCCGCTAAAAAGTCATTGGGAGAGATTTTCCCATTATTTTTTAAACCGTTTGTACACAAGACAAATCAAAGTAGCTGGTAAATAAAATCTGGGGCAAAAAAGTCTTACATTGTGTGTTGCAGAATGCGTTTTAAAACAATTCAAATTTCTACAATTTGTGCGGTTACACATGGAGGGAACAGTGTTGATTATGGTTTGTAGGGTTTTATATGTCCCAACGTAACCACTTTTTGAATCAAACACATGCGGATTTCTCACAAGTACAGAAAAAAAGTTTCAATGTGTTTATGAGCAATAATATGTGAACGTAGTTTTAATTTTAAAATGCGTGTTTTTTGTTCACCTATTTTGTCAGAATTTGCACTTGAGAAGAAAAATATAAATTACATGTAAGTTGCGTGACGCAATATTATTCAGATAAACCCAGATGTCCTTCACAGTAATATTTTATCAAAATCACATTTGTACTTACGAAAACAAACTTATGCTTGTAGAATTTACACCGTAAATGTGTGCACTCGATTTTCCAAAATGTAAACTCGAGTATTTCTCAGAACTTTTACAATAGTTGTTTATTACAATTTTAATAGTTTTGTTAATATTTTACAAAGAACAAACTTTTAAGCTACATTGTTTGCCATGAAAATCTCGTTTCCAAAAAAACTTCTGTATACAAGCAATTTACAAAAGTAAACCCCAAGATGTTATAACCCTTGGTTTCAAAAATAAGCATTGCGTTCAAGTTTTTAGGTTTGCAGAAACGTCTGTTATAAGCACCCAGTATGTTCACAAAACAAAAAAACCATTTTTAGACGAATAACAGGTCTTTAAACACAAGCGACGTTTCTGAGGATAATGCAATATTCTAGTTTGAGGATGAATAATTCTTCAGATATGCATGCTAAATAATTATAAGATTAGGCGCACGTGCGTACAATATGGGATTGGCTCGTTTCGTTTAACGTAATGAAATAATTACGCCACTAAGTATCGCAACTTTTTAGGGTACTGACTGATCCCTGTCATTATGCTGGCAATTCTAATATTCACACCACAGCCTCCTAAATGTCATGTTACCAGAGGGTATCACATAATTAGACTCCCAAATGTTTATGATTTGCTCTTGGAATTTGGAAAGCCTCAAACTGAAACATATACATATCATTGCTGCATGTAATGCTTTTACATACATTTAATCTCGGTTTGTACTAATATAATGCGGAACGCTCTGATAAAAAATCAAGTTGTTAACGAGTGGAGAAAATGGCATTTTAAATTCTCAAGGTCGGCTCTGCATTTAATTTTCAAGACAAACATGTTCGTAATCTACTACATCATTTTTAGGAAGGTGCCTTTATTTTTATTCTCGGAGTTTCTGGTAGCTAGAGTGCGTAGTAAAGATACTCTTTTGTTTTTTATTTTTCCAGCCAAACTCTACCGGCAAATTAAAACAGCAAGTCAATAAATATGAAGAGTACTTCCTTAAGTGCATCTATTTGGGGTGAAGTGAACCTAGGGCAATATCAGGAAGACCTGATACGACTGCTACGATTGGAAGCGGATGTGGAAAATTTTTTTGGAAGAACCAACTTTCACAACATAAATTTTTTTTTAAATGTATTGTTAGCTGAAATACAAACTATATTATCATATGGAGAGAGAAATATTTTGGCAAACTTAAAAATTTTTGTGGACAAATGCTCACAAAAGACCTTCTGGAAAAACCAAGTTTTCAGATTCCGACCAAAAAGTTCAAAAGACTGTTTAAAAACCAAATATTTAAAGCTTTATACATTAACGGGGCGTCACGTTATATACAAAGTAGCCGAAAAAATTTTAAAAAAGGTTAAAATTTCTAATGCAAACCTAAAAACCATGCTAAAATATTCAAAAGAGGTATGTGAAGCACGAAAAAATGGGAAGAAAAAGCCACCGGAAAAGTTTCCAGAACTCAAACCTGACCAACCGAAAGGAAAAATCAAGACTCAATCAAACAATCAGGACAGGACAGGAGAAATCAGGAAAAACAGGACTGCTTACAAGAGAAATCTTCAGTATACCAGAGGTTAGCCAAACTATAAACTGACACAAAATATAAAAAAATCCAGTATGCAAAACTATATTGAATAACGATAACAGTTCTAAAGATGAATCGACTTCAAACTCGACCAACCAGAGAAAATCAGCAGGTTTGATTCAAAAGATAAATATACATTTTTGAGCAAAACTTTTGTCTCAGAATCAAAAGATAATTAAAGCACATTACTATAAATGCCTACTCTACATAAAACCGCTTCTACTCGATACGGAGTCTATTTGTATTGGCAGTTAACCCTCGGATATTTATCTTAGCAAATTTTTTAATCCGAACAGCTATCCCATTTAAACAGTTACCTTTTTATTGGAATTTCTTCCATTTTATTCTATTAAGAGTAAGTTCCGCCGTATTGAAGACGTAAAACGCACGCATAGTTATTGAACATAAACAAATAGACTTAGGAAGCAAGTTAAATATTAGTTTTGTCTAGTCCTTCTGTCTGTCTGTCCGTCTGTAGATGCTCTAGAAGCCGCATTTTTTTAACATTTTTCAAAAATTCTTTTGCATAACGTTAAAAAGCATCCTCGCTTGGATGCGTTCGAAGATGGGCACTAAATGTCAACTCTAAGGTCAAAGTCACGACAATTTCACATGTGAACTATAGCATGTGACACAAGATTATAAATTAGTTTTTGATCAAATTAACGAATCCAGCAGAATCCGTTTTTAAAATATGAAGTCGTATGGCCGTTATAGCAGTTTTTATGATTGAAAGGCTCCAGAAGCCGCGTTTTTCAAAATCTTTGAAAAACTATTTTGGAAACATTTTGAAAGCATCATAGTTCAAAAATTAGGTTAAAAGGTCATCCTTATGGTCAAAGGTCATGACGATTTCAGATTTTTCACAAGTGACCTACTGCATGCGGCGGCATGAGTTTAGATTTACTTTTGAGCAAATTAACAAGCCTGAAGTTAGTTTGATTAAAAGCATAATCGTTTAGCCGATAAAGCCAAAAAGCTAAAAAAAAGTTACACTTAATAACGTGCTCCTTATTCCAATACGCTTTTTCTGAAAGCAATGGTTTCAGTAATATTCACTAACGAATGTGCTTTCAGACGAGCTATCATTTGCAATTGATTTTACTAATGTGTGAAGATTACATTCGTACCGACTTGTTTACGATTTTCTGGAATCACGTCTCGAATCAAATTTTGGTGTCACCATTGTGGCCAAATGTTTTTGCCGCTCTTATTTACTGTAAATGTACTACAGTTCCCTGTCTCCTAACAAAAGCTCATTTTCTAAGCTTTCAGAAAGAGGGTACCAAACTTTCTTGTAGATGATTGGTGGTTTAATAATACCATGGATTTCTGATACTTCGGGTTTTGAAGCCAAAATTTTGTAAGAGATTATCGATACGTACTAAGAAGCAGTGGAGGAAAACTTTTTATCACATTTTGTGGAGAAATAAATTCTGAGTATCACATGTGAAATCATTTAATCATACAAGTTCTCTGGAACGTTTGCCTAACGATTAGGTGTCAAAAGTTTGGTACCCGGAAATTTGGTAGGTGGCGCCACCTAACGTCGAATGCTCGTGTGAGCTAAAAATAAAGAGATCTGATCGAGATAACTCTTTCTATAATTCTTCAAGATCTACTGCATCTTTGATATATCATGTTTCTGTTTTAAATGATAAGTGCGACCTTTCAAAATTCAAACAATTTTTGTCGCTTTACGCGTTTTAGAAACGCAAGCAAGAAAAAATAAAAACCACACATTTTACCTGATTTTTGCATTTTTTTGATATTTTGAAGTACTGAAATTAAAACGCCAGACATGTTATTCACACCATCTGAATCTACAAGAAATGTGCTATTTTCTGGCCAATTTGCAAAAAATTCCAACACGAGATTTTTGAGTTATCGAATTTCCAAAATTTCAACTTTAAATTTTGCATAGCTATGTAATAACACATGCTAATTTTTTGCAATTGTGACTGAAAAACTTGCAATTTTTTTCTGCATCGAATAAGTATTTTTGCTATTTTTTTGGTCAATTAATTAAAAAAAATCACTCCTGTGTTAATTTTTGGAAAAAAAATTAATTAGGTAAGGGGGGTGAAATTTCACCCCCTGGTACTAGACTGTATATGTGTGTGTGCCGAAAATTTGCTATTTCTCACCAACTTGAGCCAATTACATACAAAACTTAAAATATAACTTTCACCTGCTAATCCAGAACGAAGTGTATCGTTTTAATAAATTTGGGTCAGTTAGTAACACGGTATTATGAAAGAATCTGCATAAAAAACCGATCAACAAAATCCAGAATTTTGTGCCCCAGGCGAAGGATTATACAGTGCAGTATAGTTTCAGGGGGTCCATAAGGTCCCTTGCTCAAAACTATTTTTTCTGGGGGTCTAAATAGACCCCGAAGGGCTTGACGTGGGAATTGTTGGGAGTACAACGGAAACGAACGTAATATTACATTTTCCCACGGGAACGTAATGGCAAAGAACAGCAGATAAGTACGTATTTCCACTCCAACGGAAGAGCCCAGGCAATACAATATTGCGTTTTACCATTTTCAAGAAGTATTTGAATCTATGTAATAGTACGTTTTACCGCAGCAACTTTTTGAATGCAGAAACGCAATGTTATGTTTTCCCGCGTTTGAGGATGTTCCCGCATAACGTATTAGTGCGTTTTTTGAAATCAAAGTGTTAAATCAGTTGACTTAAGAATTATTCGGCGAAAACATTTTAGCGAGTTGACGTTAACCCGCATTAGGAGGATGTGCTGCTGGTTGTGGTCTATCTAGCTTTTAGGAACAAAGTTTACTCAAGAAGCGTATCTACTAATTTTTATTACTTAATATGACTTTAATAACCATCACATTCAAGGCTAAGCAAGCAACTATGCCTTTACCTTGGTATTATTGGCCGGTTTTGGAGCTATACTAATATAAATACCGTATTTTCCCAATTAAACGCAGTCTCCCATTTAGGCGCAGCTCCCAAATAAACGCAGCTGCGTTTAAGGGAAAAAAAAGTTGTTCAAGCAAAATAAACGCAGCTCCCAAATAATCGCAGCCCTCAAATAAGCGCAGCCTTTTTTTGGGTAGCAAATTCTGACAAATTTGAATTGTTATTGTCAAACTATGAACTGGTACTCATTTTCCTAGTTTCATACATGCAAATTGTTAGTTTGAAGAGAAAGTATGCAAATTTTGTAATTAATATGATTCCCGGGAGCCGAATTTGTGTTGGTAGATGGCTACTTCTGTCATATTTTGACTAAAATTAAGCAATTTGTTCGCTCAATTTGGCTGTAAATTTTACTAAAATTTGATGTTTTGAAATAAACGCAGTTCTCAATTAATCGCAGGTCCCAAATACGCGGCTGCGTTTAGGGGTTCAATTTTTTCATAAGCAAAATAAACGCAGCTGCGTTTAATTGGGAAAATACGGTATTCACAGTAAACCATTAAACATTGCTCGCTGCTATGGTCGCATATCAACTATGTTACTTTCGATGTACATCCAGTTTAGAAAATATTCGTCTGATTTAACGGACGGACACGGACGGACAGACTGACAGACGGACGGACACACAACATCCTAAATAGCTCTTCTGCTGAAGCAGAGAGCTAATAATAGAAAGTTTACGTGATCATTTGAATCCAGAAGAGTAAAAATATTACAAGGTTATGTCACTGGTAATTATATTGGACTGTGGAACTGGCTACATTTATATATCACTTAACTAACTAAGCACATTCATTTGTTCCAAATTACAACAACAGTTTTTAGTAAAACATGAATATTATGATCAATATCGTGATCAGTACCATGAATATCAAACATGAATACAGTATTAGCAATATATAAGATAGTTTATTTCGTAACTAGTTGGTCAGGCGTTGGCACTTTTTTGTGTATCTCGTGAAATGCTGTGTTACTGGTTAGTGTTCAAAGTTTAAATTACAATTATCTGTCTTTATTAACTTAACGTATGACTTGGTTCGTTATGTTAATAATATTCACTCTCTTAAAACTGCATGAAGTGTAAGGAACAAGCAAGTAAACGGAATGAGTAATAAAATGTATTAAATATTAAAATCGTCGCACTTGAAAGAAATAATACATGTCGTGCTGGCTTAAAGATACTTGCTAATCGGAAATAAAAATATATAAATGGAATAGCAAATCGTACAATATTACGTGGAGTTTCCAGAAAGATTGAGAATGGTTTCCTTGCTTGTGTTTCAAAGCAAATTTAAAAAATGGTTAATCTGATTAGTAATACGTATAGCCCAGGCACCTATGTACATGCGTAAGCTTCAAGCATGGAAAAATATCGGTTAGTACAAAAGTAGCAAAGCCATTCACAAAACGCAATTATTTCGGAATTTTACCGCTTTGTGAGCAATGACTTCTTCCGGGCTCTGTATTTCTTTACAGATGTGTACAAAACGTATGAACTGGCATTTGTTTGTGTTGATATAAGTCAAGGTATCTTGGGTTTATTTCGTTTGATCTTAAGCGTTAACCTACCTAAAATTTTGATTTTCGTAAAATTCTGAGGTAGTTTTTTCTAAAATCTCTTGTAACAACTACATATTTATATATAATTTAAAACGCAAATGTGATTCGGAGAGGCCATGAGTTGCTTTAGGTTTTAAGCTATTTTATTTGCTACACATATTTTTAGTTTTCCCAGAACAACATTAACATTGTTGAACTTAATATTAAAATTCTTGTTTTGGATCACTTTCAAATTTGGTTGACACTAAAAACACCAGTAGTAGTACCTGCTGAGTTTGAGGATTACATAATGCATACGATTTATGATCTGACGGTACAAATCTGTGTTGTAACACACTTCAACTTTTAAAGTAAGAACATTTTCACTTATGCCTCAAAAAATAATTTTGCATCCTAAATTTCAGATAAGCGGTTCTCCTAATAGAAGCAAACTGGGATCACGATTTTTTGCACAAATAATTATTTCTGACCCTTTTATCAACTCACAAAGTTACAAGCTTCTCGATTTTCTTACCATAAATTTATGCCGCATAAATTATGCGTACTGAAACCTTTCTCATTCTTTTTGGAAAACTGTACGTACTCTGTTATGCTCAATTTCTGCCAACAGCTTATTTAAAAAGCGTGACATCAAATGCATATTTCTATTGTATTTACTTTTTCTAATAATATTAGAGGAAATACTGAGACTATACACTACTTGTCAAAGGCGCTCGAATTATATCTCTGGATAAACCTCGAACAAATCACATGACTGCAATGAGGTCCAACTATTTTGATTTTTATCTGCTATTCGTAACATAGTAAGCAAACCGGTAACGCAAATGACTTGCCCTTAATACTTGGTGGATAGAGCAAATGACAACATAGCAGATGTAATGGTAAAGGTTATGGAAGAAATAGGAAAAATGATGGACTACCGTGAAAAAGTTCTTAACCAGCATGACGAGTATCAATGTCTGGAGAAACAAACCACAGAGAGTGACATGTTTTTGCTGCTTTTAAAGCTAGTAGTATGTTGTGGTTGCTTCGTACCTTACTCTATTTCGCTATATAATTTTTTTGTTTTTTTTGTGTGCTAATGTTAGGTTGCAGAAATCAAGAAACCATTTCCAACACCTATGCTATGAAGCTTGTGACGATAGAAAATAATTTCATATCGTTTTTGGATTCCAAACATTTTCATAAAATGCTGAAACCGAAAAGTTGGCTGGATTTTGATCATGTGGATTTCATCATGACGTTTTTGTCAAATAAACAAAAGAAGACAGATCGCGATATAACGACGGTATCACCATGTGAGTTTGTATACACACAGGACCCTGATATGAAAAATTGGATCACTGTCCGAAACAGCGAATTAGTTGCAAGCTACGATTTGATAAACTTAGATACACGAAAAACACAAAACCACATACACCCGCTTCTTGTTAATGATCATTACATGTTGCTGTATTTTAATTGTCACACTAGATATTGTACTATTTTTGATTCCAAAAGTTTTAAGAAATCGAAAAACAAAAAAGATTTTTTTAAGCACTGTATAAAGGAGCAAGTACTGCCAGCATTTTTTGAGAGTACAAAATTAGCAAATAGCTGGAAGGTAGAGTATTATTCAAACATGCCAAAACAACAAGATGGTTATACTTGTGCCTTATATATGATTAGTGTGGCAGATCAACTGCTTTCTAGGGGTTTGTCTGGCTTAGATTTGCACACAATCGAAGATAAACCAGTGCGGTTAATGTGGGTGAAAACACTTTTAGAAGAAGCAGGAACAGAAAATGGGAAATGGTTATTAGACATAGCTGGTTCCTCAGACTATTACCTAGAAAAGCTCATTGCTGAAGACGCCATGAAAGCCATGAAAGCTGGAGCTATAAGATATAACAAAATGCAGAAAGCCAAAACCAAATAACTGAGTGATAAAAATATAACCACTTAATACTACTTTTTGCAAATATGATAAAACGTTTAACCCTTAAAAAATAGACGGAAGATAAACGTATACCTCACACATCTTTTTTATTTTTATTTCGACTTTCTTCTGTGAACCTAGAGTTGTTTAGTTTAAACATATGAACAAAACTTCTTTTTACTCAACATGTACAATGTGTTGTGATAATTATATGCTTACAGCATTCAAGGTTTTGCATCAATTTCAACTGAAAAACAACACGTTAACATTTTGAGAGCTTGCAAAACTTTATCAATTGGTTTTTATAATGTCTGTCTATGTGCATTTTAACATTTAACTGCTATGATATTACTTAAAATATCATAATATATGTCAAATTGTAGGTGTAATATGAATATTGATAATTGAGGCATAAAAATGCCAAATTGTTTCAAACTGCAATATATTTCTTGGTTGATGCATAGAACAGTGTGCAAATATTTCATTGTTTATGTGAGTTGTTTAGAACATAGATTAGACTTGCTGTAAGTAGTTACTTTCACTAAACAAACAAGAGAAAAAGGTTTTGATCTATGGAAAAATCTCGTTTTAGCTATGGGATTTAAAACTTTTAATCCTAGAATGAAAAAAATTAAATTCTCAGTTAGCACTGAGTTTTGTTTCCATTGCTAAATGAGTATTTTGGTTTTATTACAAATAATTATAATTGCTTGTGCATTTTCATATATGTAACATAATATAGATGTCATGTTGGACTTGTCAAAGTTTATTCTGCCTAGTCAATTGGACTAAGAAGATTGAATATATGCCAAAGTACCTATATAGTTGCAGACTAGGTACTTTGGCATCTTAGTTGCTGGTTCTACACATTTAAGTCACAACGTTGACCCAAGACATGGAGATTTTCACATTTTTCTTCATTAGTATTCCCTATAGAGTACAGAGCACCACAACAAATGGTGCATCTTCATCAGTGAGAATGTTACTATGTATGATTCTTTGCTCAAGCTATCACATCACCAGTGTCATTTTTACCGTTTGATTGAACTAATTCCTTATTGCAATTGCGCAAATTTGTTTTTCTTGCAAAGTTGCTTGAGCTTTTTAGCTGTGAATGTCAAAATGTTTGACAGAGTTGTCACTCCACTTGCAAGGCACTCCAGCACAATCGCTTTCTGCTCTTCAGTAAATCATAAAATGGAAATGCTTTGAGAATTATGTAGATTAGGAACTGCCTGTGCATAGGATTTCTTACTCAGAATCATCTTTCTTATCAGACTTTAAATATAGCTGTGTATACCTTTTGAAGTAATATATTTGTAAGCATGTTGTTAGCATTTCTGTTTTGCAAGATTAGTTAGATCTTCCTCCAGAAACTGTAACTGGAGATCTTGATACTAAAAAAGGTCCTGGTGGACCCAAGAAATTATGTTTATCACAAAAAGTATAAGTAAAGTGTATGCCGAATGCAAGTTGTGTTTTTATAATAAAATTTGACGAGTCCAACAAGACATCTATATGTTGCATCTATATAAACATCTATACTAATATAAAAATGCACAAGCAATTAGGTATAATTATAAATATTAAAAACCAGAATACTCATTTATCTATGGAAAAAATCTCAGTGCTAACTGAGAATTTAGTTTTTTTCATTCTAGGATTAAAAGTTTTAAATCCCATAGCTAAAACCAGATTTTTCAATAGACAAGAAATTACATGCCAACAAACAATTAGTTTGATTAAGGAAAAAAATGCAGGATGACCTGTGGTTTGATTCCAGTGTGAACGTTGTATGCGAGAAAATACATTATCAGCCCTTATCAAGTGCTAAAGTTTGAAAAAAATCATCGATTTATTCATTGCAAAATTAGAGTTGCTGATTATGTTTTTAAAGCTAGAGCTTTTACTCACTTGCCGATAGCTATTACGAAATTTCCAAAAATTATATTGTATGTTCTGTGTATTCTAATATTAAATATAAAAACCGTAGACTTGAGCAGAACTGAATGTGTACTGTAAACAATTTTTTTTTAATTTTGCAAATAAAATTTTATTGAAATTCCTCCAATTTAAGTTGAAATATCATGTACGTGTATAGCAAATTGGAGTGAAATGAAAATGTACGTATACGTGATTATACGTAATTGTGATTTGGCATTTAGGGAACGTTTCCTTGTACAGCTTAACAAAACTGCTAAACAAGCTAATTTTTATTTTTAAAATACCCTCTCTGTGAAATGTTTAATAAATAGCGTGATACTTTTAAATGCGCAGCATGGTTGTTCAATCTTGTTATACATTGGAAACCGAAAATCTCCTTACCAGACTTTCGTGAGTTAGACGTGTGTGGGGTTATCCTTTTTTAGAGAAACTGTCATTTACTTGTTATAATTATATATAGTACTGTATGGTAGGGTACAAAAATCAATGTCAGCATTTTTTGGTTGGTGCAGGTTTCAAAAAAAATACCGCTGTTACTTTTAAATGCTTAAATTTGAAATTCGCAGGAATGCTAGAAACAGAAATCCAAACCAAATAGCTAACAGCTTTAGCAAATATCTCAGTCTGGAACACAGAAATAACAATAACATATTACGCTGCATAAAGATTGTTCAGAAGTTTTGGCATATAACACAGGACAACAAATTACAAACAGGATAACTATGGGAATTCTATAGGGGATATTTAAATCTTTGGTGGCACGGTTAGGACCTCACTTTTGCCATTAGCTCCACACCCACCCATGCCACCAGTCGTCACTGTCACTGTCACTGGACCGACAGACCACCGATTAACCGTAAAAAGTGACGTCGGTACCTAATTTGTCTGTCTAAGTTTGCCTCTATAAAGTCTAGTAAAATACAAAACATTCCTTCTTTCTTCCTTATAATATAATTACTGGAGAAATGCCAAGTTCATCCATTCTCCTATCATAATCCATGATCCTAATCCAAACTTTTATTACACGTCTAGTGTATTTGTTGCATGCATGTGTTGCGAAAATCATTACAAATTTTTTCTTGAATGTTTGAATTAAGGCTGCGTTGTGTGTCTCTCTAGCTTTTACTCTTAAGCAAATATAATTGTCAATTTTAACAAAAAAAAGTTTTTACTGTTTGTTTTGTAACTAAAAGTTTGTCTAGTGTGCTTTTTATAACTTGGATGACCAGTAGCCTGGGCACTTGGAGAACAACAAGAAGTTGTACCCTGTTGTCTGTATCTGCATACGTGACGACAACAATTATAGAACTTCTTATTCGGTAAAAATTCACTGAATTTCACTGGAAATAATCTTAGTGCTTGTAATAGGTAATTTTGTTTATTCGTTTTGCCTTTTTCTATTAATGCATACAGCCTCTTGGATTTATTACTGAAGAAGCCATAAAACTGAAATTCCAAAATTGTTCAAGAAGAAACATGCCTAAAGTGAATGTTTTGTGCACAACACCTTTCATAAAATTGGGAATTTGTGTAAACGCCATTTCATTTTTTAGCTTGACTGGTGACTATATTGACTTTTGGTGTTAATGGTGTAATTGCCCCAACCAATATTAATAATCTGACAGAAGAAGAAATACAAAGCAAAGATTGGTTGCTGAACTTCTGTGGTCAAGTTCAATTGGTTAATCGTTGTTCAAGTAATCATGTGCGAAATTGGCATAATATTGACACCATTCAGAAATATACTTGTAATAATTTTAAAGATATTTATATTCTCATTTTCTGTAATGATAATAGTAGTAAAGAAGGCAACTTACTCATTTCATATCACACCAACACAAATTAGGGCAATTGTTGTGGTTCTAGTATTTTTACCTCAGCTCAATTCAAGAACAAGGTTTGGTGCGTTGGAATTTTGTACAAGGTAAAATAATAAAGCTCTCTCGTCAATTTCAAAACATAACATAATTTGATAAGTTATTGCGATATATTATTTAGATTTTATTTAGATTCAAACCGCAATTATTTTCGTGTCTTGGCTTAGCTGCCTGTTTTACTCTAACAATCCTAAAGCAGCCGTTATTATTTACTCAAAAAGAAACTTTCGAATAAATTTGAATGTAAGACTAAAACTTCTGCTAAACATTCATGGTGACGGTGACAAGGCAACTGAAAATACACTCATGTTAACTTCATTTTCGATAGGTTCTTATTTGTAGATGTGGGAAGCCATTTGGTTAACAAATTCTACTGATAAAGCTAGTACGAATAACACTATAATAAATTATGTACGGCTTACTTTGAAGGAATGGATAATAAAGCGTTTTTATTTTTGTGTATAGATCTCCCATTCGCTTCCAGAGAACTTCAAGCTGTATTTTGGTACAGAGTATGTTACGTATAACAGGCAGCATTCCCTAACGCTTTTCTAACGAGTGAGTACAGAATTTAATGTAAATTGGGTTTGTTTTGGGGATAAAGGTGGTTTCAGGAAAGATGGAATTATTTTGGGAAAGTGGGAAAGGTTTGTAAAGGGGAATGTGGGAATCTCTTTATTTTGAATGCCGGGGGATGAATGGAGGTTACGAGCGACGAGATGAACCGCATGACTAATTTAACTAATTTTGTTGCAGAGACTTTATAGATACTGTTTAGAGCTTGAATGTAAATGCTACTAATTGCCATTGTTGATAGTGTTAAAAGAATGTACGCCTGGGCCTTACAAGGCACGTCCAAAATCCAATAAGCAAACTCAATATCACTATCACAAAATTCAACTTTGATTGAAAGACTGAAAAACACGTTGACACAAAATATGGTATATTGGATCAAGCCCAACAAATTACAAAGTTGGTTGCAATGCAATTCCACAAAATGGTTTTACCACAAGCAATTCCTGTTGCCAATAGTTCACAAACTTCAATTGAGTACCCATGCTTCCATTTCCAAAGTTCTGAAAACAATTTTTCTTTCTCATTAATGAGATTTGAAATGATAAACTTTGCATGTGGGGTTACCATAGCGACATGAAAACCAATACGAATGATTTCCCTGGATACGACGAGTACAATTGAATAGCTTACTGTCGAGCAAAAGCAATTTATTAGCCACATCCACAAAACGCATGCTCTCTGCATGGTACAACAAATGCAGCAAACACCAATATTATGCCGAATACGCCAAGATTTACAATTTGTATTAACAACATATAATTACTTACATCCTGGTTGCTAAAATAAACAAATTCTACAATAATGAAACCTGTGCTTAAAAACTCTAAGGCTAATGATACCAAACCTAAACAATTTAGGGCAAGTGCTGAATGCCTTTTTAATGAAAAACTTGTGCTGGGAAATGTCAAACCATATAAAATAGGCATATCTGAGACAAAACGCAAGGCAACTTTTTGCAACATTGCAAAGACTTAAAAAGTAGTAGACTAGTCATTGTCAGTTTTAAGTGCCACAATTTTGGACACATAACTGCTTGCATATGAAGCGTTATAAAATCCGGAAGTTAAAAAACTAACAGTATTTATTATTTAAATGTTCAGCGCAATGCATAACTTTTTATTTCCAACTTCATCAAGTTGCTTCTTTATTGTCATTTGTAACCGCTAACGTCGATGTGCCGAGGACAAACTGCTAAATGTTTCAGCAAAATGTATGGTAGTACTTAGTTTGTAATAGGTTACGTCATGGAATTTTTTAATCTAAAGAAGCCATTGTAATGAACTTTATAATTGTTTTAGCTGTTGTATATATGTTTTAGACAAGCAATTGGGAACTTTGAAGCAGGCCCACGTAATTGCGCAATTAGTATTGTCAATTCAATTTGCCATTGGTTGTACATTTTGTGCCAAAAATGTGGTTGTGCATTTTGGATATGACTCCCTTGGAAACGTGTTTTATTGGCTGTATCCTATACAGAGTATGTTAGTTGAACTGTTTGGGGTAACTCTAGCTACAACATGGCGAACCTTTTCGAATGAATTCAATTCCTTCATTGACTTAGATAAGTTTATTTTATTTTTAAGCATGTTTATTGGGATTGAATGCCGAGAAATAGTAGGAGGAACGGTTGTTGCTGTATTTTTTGTTTCTTACTTACTTATTTCTTGGAGCCATGTTATTCACCAACGAGCTAATGACCACATTTTGGCAACAAGTTGGAAACTTTATTTCTACGAGGCTTCCAACTCAGTCTTTACCAGCCATAATAGTCCGGAATTCTGGATGGAAAAGTGAAGCCGTGTGGATTAGTATTGGATCAGTTTCTGTATGGATTTTTGGTTTGGCTTTGCTCTGCATATTGTCTTCACGGAGTCGAATTTATCATTAAATAAATAAATAAACTACATTACAAGTAATATCAAAGTTACAAATTCGATTTAGCAAGTATATATTTTCAAAACTAGCATTTAAAACATGCACAAATCAGGGTGTGTTGATTAATTCCAGCCAATGTGGTAATAAATGCGTTAGATTGAAAACAATTAGTAATTTACTAATGGTAAACTTGTATTGTTAGTAAGTGCTAATACTAATAAGTGAAAAGCACATACGCTGAATTTTGCTAACGATAAAGTTTTGAGATAATCAATAAGCAAAAAAATACTTTAAAGTATGTAAAAGGTTTTATTGCACGTTTTTTGTATGTTTTCTATACTATATAATTATCATTTTATGATGGATTTGCACGTTTACTATTTACTACCTGAAAGTAAACGTGAGGTTTTTAATGCTGGAAGGCTTCTCTGAAATGGGTAAAAATGTATAATTAGAATTTCAATAGCAGATTGTAATCAGCCCTACTGAACTACTTCAGAAGTTAGTTGGTTGGGTAGAATATTAGGACTGAATGCAAACACAAATCTCAATCATAGCCACATCAGATGTGTTTAAGCTACATGATACTTCCAAAAGCCGTATGTGCTCAAAATAAGCGTTGTAAAGGTGTTTCAGAAAATGTACTTTTGCTATGGGTTCTGTTAATGGAACACTTCCATGTGAACTCTCTTTACCAAATTAATAAACGAAATGAATATACATAGCAAATACAAATTCCCGGATTGATCTATGCAAATGAATTCGAGGACCTTCTAAGGTAATATTTAAAGGAGAACGGGCTTCAATAGGAAAATTACGAAACTTTTGGGTATAAGCTGGAGGAAAGGTTAAAAAGCCCCACGTTTTCCCTTGTTGTACTTGTAATAAAGCGTCAGCTGTGGATAAGTGGGATTTCTGTGACACAGTCAAAATAATTCATTCAGTACTTCAGTCCAAAAATTGGCGTAATAGCTATAACAAAACCAACACATCTTTAGTAAGCAGATTTACAAAATGTAAAGCATGTTGAATAATAATGTACACTAAACTCAAGAATTTTTTATAGGACTTGTATAAGCTCACAGAGCTGGAATTATGTGCTGTTAGTTAGAGCATTTAAAGTAGTTTATTACTACACTTTTAGGTTTTCAAAAGATATTTACAAGAAAACTCTGTGGCAATTTTAAAGACATAACTCAATAGTGTAAATTTCTCGGTAAACAAAATCTCTATGATGGTTTAAAATGAAAACACTACACTTTTCTTGGTAGCAACGAATAGTCTAAAGTAAAACGTTCAAAATGTTTGGGAAGTGTCATGCTGGGTTTATGGTTCATCGTAACGCAAGAGCACAATGTATTTTTTTGCTCTTGCTGTCGAAGCAAGCGATTTATGCTTAACGTCATCTTGCTTCGTCGTCAAGCAGCATCACCTCAGCATAACGTACTGCGCGGGAATTTATGCTTAACGTCAGCAAATCCGTCAGCTGAGATGATTTTTGCTGTCATGCGGCAAGTAGAGCAGTGCTCTACTTTTTCATCATCATGTTGAAATGAAGCTACAGTTTTAACTGAAATTAAACAAATTTACATAATATTTTGTGCTGTTAATAAAGTTTAACTTTTAAAAACAATTTTTTACTGAATTTAGTTAAAATTAAGCATTAATTTTGATAAAATACTAAAAAATCATCAAAATTGTTTTTCGCTAAAAACCATTTTCTTTTACCCTATTTATAACTATTTACTCAAATTTGTCATTAGAATACTAAATTTTCCAGTAAAACGCTAAAATTTGGAGCAGTACCATCACGCCAGGCTGAAGGGAAGTTACGTTAGCGTTACGTGAAAGTGATGCTCGCGTGAAGGCTTGAAGCATAAATACACCGGTATGAAGGAGAGGAAAATTACATGAAGGGAAGATGACGGCAAGAGCACGTTACGTTGAACCATAAACCCAGCATCAGGCAACATATAATGACATGCATCACTTATCTGCGTCCACCTGAGTGGAAGTACTGTGTGGCACTTTATCTTTCAAGAGCATGATTTTGACCATCGTTTGCTTACATGATGAAAGCGAGTATACACACTGCAAATTTACAACTATCAGTATACCGGTCTAAAGCTTACACAATGTGCTTCAAAACAACATAATAAAACAATTTCATTTGAACTTTATATTGACTTTGTACGAACTTACATTTTGAACCAAAATTTTGTAGTTCCTTTTCATAATTTCGCAAAACTGAGCATTTTTTGAACTGCCGCCAATATCTATCAACACTATAGAATCTAAAAAGTAAATAGGCTATTTTATGCTGCTTTTAGTGGACAACAACCGCATATATCAGGATTACAATTTTCTGCTTACTGGTCCAAAATATCCATAGGTTTCAAAAATGACGCTTGTCAAATTTAGGAATAATCAATAAATTTCTGCATTTATAAATCTTTGCCTACAGACGTTGTAATATACTTTTCAAAGGAGTCGACTAGTGTTTTAAAAACTACATTAAATTCTCTTATTAACAACGCATAACTCCAGTTCTGTGGGCTCATATAAGTAATATAAACAATTCTTGAATTTAGTGTCCATTATTATTCAATATGCTTTACGCTGAGTTCCCCTAATTTGCAAGTGTTAACAATGTAGTTGTATTGTTTACAAGAATGCCGAATATCATGTACTTCTTGGATTACTATGCCAAAGTGCAAATTTTTATCGGAGAACCCAATGCTGTCTGGGTCAAGTAATTTGCATGTAAGACAACAGCAACTAAAAAACTAAACAAGAAGCTGTAGTTTTGCTTTAATATTTTCTATATCGGTTTTCTAAAATATATTGCCAATTAGTTTTTTGTACTTGTCAATTATATAAACGTAAAGAGCAAATTCACTTACGTGGGAATTCTGCAAAACATCAAAAGCAAAACAGCACATAATCCAAGCACATTTTTCAGATATCCTAAAAATGTTTTTTGCTGAACTTTCTCTTGCACCATTTTGCATTATGTTTGCTTTTACCTGTTGTTGCTGTGACACTATCTGACAAATTAGTCGTTACATGATAGATACCGTGTTCGAGCAATACGGATTTACTTAATAAAAATGTAAGCTTTAAAGTTTCAATTTTTTGGACATCCAATTAGATGTGAAAGTGGTTTTCATTTCTACAGCCATAGAACTTCTGGAGGAGCAGTCAACATTTTCTTCGTGCTTGGGTTTTCGACAAAGTTTAACAAAGCAATCGTCAAAATGATCATATCCATACACATAAAGCAAGTTTTTGGGAGTCTCTTTAACAATCATGCGTTTGTTCTGTAGCAGACTAATCTAAAATTTATGGAGACATGACAATATAGCACAACCAGTTTTTATGTTATACCATTTATGACTGTGTTGGTATTAAATTGTTTGACATTCGAGCTTCATCGTTGTAATGTGTGGTTACAATAATTTTGGTATTTAAGTCAATGACCATGTGCCTTAGGTGGTTCCAAATCCTTAAAATATATTAAATTTTAAAAAGTGAGACTTCTATTTATTGCTATGGCAGTATAGTGCAAACTTACTTTTCGCGTAGTACTGGATACAAACCTTGAGTCTTTTTAAAGAAAGATGAAAAATTGTATTACGTGGAGTTTTCCAGAAACATTGAGAAAGGTTTCCTTGCTTGTATTTCAAAGCAATTAACGGGAATGGTTAATCTGATTAGTAATACATATAGAAACGATTCACAGTACGATACACAGTACGATTCACAAAACGTAATTTTTCCGGGACTTTACCGATTCTTGAGCATTGCTTTCTTCCGGGCTCTGTATTTCTTTATGGATGTGCACAAAACCTATGAACTGGCACTTGTTTGTGTTGATATAAGTCAAGGTATCTTGGGTTTATTTCATTTGACCCTAGGCATTATCTTATCTACAGACGCGGACATGCGGTTTTTTCGAAAATTGGGTGCACTCGATTTTCGTGAAATTTTGAGGTTGTTTTTTATAAAATCTCTTGTACCAACTACATATTTCCATATAATTTAAAATGCTAATGTGATTCGGAGAGCCCATACGTTGTTTTATATTTTAGGCTATGTTACTTGCTACATATACTTTCAGTTTTCCCAGAAGAACATTAACATTGTTGAACTTAATATTAAAATTCTTGCTTTGGATCACTTTCAAATTTGGCTGACACTAAAAATACCAGTAGCAGTAGCGAGCCGGATGTTCCTGCAGTAGATTCTAATAAGTTAGTGGATTATATAATGCATACCTTTTACGATCTGACGGTACAAATCTGTGTTGTAACACACTTCAACTTTTAAAGTAAGAACATTTTCACGAATGCCTCAAGAAATAATTTTGCATGCTAAATTTCTGATGTGTGGTTCTCCTAAAAGAAGCAAGTTGGGGTCACGATTTTTGCACAAAAAATTATTTATGACTCTGTTATCAACTCACAGAGTTACAAGCTTCTCGATCGTCTTACCTCAAATTTATGCATATTGAAACCTTTCTCTTTCTTTTTGGAAAACTCTAAGTTTTGTGTTTTTTTGGTACCGGGTAAAACCAAAATGGATTGCAAACTCATATCTTTCTTTTCTGTTTCTTTGAGTTTCAGTAATGTTCTAAAATAGACCGTAGAGGTTAATCATTTCTTTAATTGTAAGATGAGTGAATAGTGCTGACTTCCAAAGAAATTATAGTAACAGTTTAACAAGTTTGTTAGAAGCACAATTTCATTTAAGAAAGACTTGTGGCATGTAGCTAATTCTGCAGAGGTGAGCCCTTGAGCCAGGTCTTTTTTTCAAAACCCACAATATTGAGATTTTTTGGCATTTTGTTAGTCCATCTATTCAAGACAGCAGGATTGTCTTCAACATCCACTTGTCCCCAACAAGCTATATCTACAATGAATAGCACAACATAATGAATAATACGTTAGGTATTTCAAAAGCATTGATAGCGCTACTTTTTGTTAAACAAGGCACTAACATGGTTTTTTCTTACGCTCATGCACACATTTTCCAGTATGGTAGTTGCACCATATCGCATTATCACACTTTGCACACTTACTACAATAGCTTCTATCGAGTCACAGAATTTAGTCATAAGTCTACCCAAAGCAAATCTATAAGTTAGAAGTATATCGACTGAGTAAGAGAATTTCACAAAAACACTTGATTCACTATTTCTATCTGGAAAAGAGATGGTTGGTGATGCGTAGCACTTTCAAAAAATTAGTAAACGTTTTGTATGCAATGACAATATCCTTTTACTAGCCGGGACTAATCTACCTCTCACGTTGTTGCCGCAAAGGGAAAGACCGTTAAAACGAATTCCTATTGGCTGTTGTGTTTGTAGAAGGCCACTCAATGGGAATGTGCGTGCATTTTAGGTAATATGCAAAATGAGAAACACACGGTAAAAATGTTTGTTTTGATTTTAACTGTTTTGGCTTTTGTGCAGTTTTTAGTTTTTTATAAGATGCAAAATGTTTTAACGCAATAATGAATCCTCCTTTCCTTTGCGGCACCAACGTGAGAAATAGTTTAGCCCCGGCTAGTCCTCAGCAATAAACTAAAATTGCCTTTATTTGTTTGAAAGGTAATTCCTTTTGATGACTATAATTGAGGCTTTGTGTAAAGCAAACTGACATTTTTATGACTGAAACTGATGATGCGAAGGTTATGGTGTTTTAATTGTTTTATGGCATTGTCAATGTTTTCCAGTTTGATAATTATTGAGCCAGCGCTTTCCAGCATTTAAACTTCTTAAGGAAAAGTTGGGCTAATTAACCAATCAACTAAGAATAAAAACCAGTTAGATTAGGGAAAATGCTTTGAATATTCATCAAACAAACCTACATGATACTACATGAAATGTGTACTCTGGCACATGAAAATATTTCGTGAATGATTTAATTCTGTAGTTTTGTGCTTCTGATATAAATTGATGGACCAGACCAGTTTAATTTGCTTTGCCTTTCTTATAAAAGAAGGAAGAGTAAATAACACTTTTTATGCATTACCGATCCACAAGATTTAGGTACATAATGTTTTATATTGAAACTAGCAATTACTAACCCAAAGCTCATAAACGTAGCATAAGCACTAAATACTAATCAAACGCTCTAGTGCATTAAACATAAATACTCGTTTTTCAGTTAACCCTTTCAAATGGCACTTAAAAAGACGTTTATAGTTGTTAAGGTGGAATAAAAATATATTATTATGTACGTAAATGTGGTAATAAAAATTAAGGTCCAATGGGTAACAGTGGTAATTACTATGGAGTAGGTTGTCTACAATGTGGGCATTTTAAACACGGGTAGTAACCGTTCACGTGGGAATTGTTAGAAATACAGGGGAAATCTACTGAATATTAAGTTCTCCCACAGGCAGGTCAGCAACAAACAGCTGATTATTAAGACCTGCCACTTTGAGAGGTAATCTTGCCCTGCAGAAAAATAAGTTTTACCACTTTCGAAACGTTTTTGAATCGACTGAATTTTAAGTGCCCCCGCCACAACCACCAACTTAATTTTAAGATCTCCCGCGTTTGAAAACCTTTGATTTAAACTTAATATTAAGGTCCCCCAAATGAAAACATTAATTGGAATTTTGCAATTTGTACGTATATTGTGAAAGTGCACCCAACATAAATATCAATTAATGCGTGGGACTGTTTTCTAACTTGGCAAACGCGTGTAACTTGGGATACACAATAAAAATGAGGTAACGACGATTGATTATCTACATGTTAATACTTTATTTTAATCAAAAACCTGAAAACTGAAAACCACTTGAGTGCAGGTTTGTAGCGCACTATTCATAAAATACAATTTTAGTTATTTAAGGATATTGGCGTACTCGGATTTTTGTTTACACACTCGAGAATTAGATGGTCAAAGTTACTGAAATTCCTGTTTTTAAATTCACACCTTGCAGGATTTCTCATAACTTCTGTTTTACTCTTAGTTTTATCCTGAAACTCAGTATTTAGGTAGCAGAAAAAAACAGGCTATGGGCTTTGAAATCTGCATGCGATACATGGTTGCGGCATACTATGTATAATTTTATCTCAGGCTGACATTTTACGCATTTTAATGGACACAGTTTGTTAAACGTAAAAACGGTTCCGACATCTTTTTTCCTATATACAAAACCGTGAATTATTGAATAAAAATGTTCACACATGTCTTAAAGCCTGGACATTTTAGAGTACCAGAAAGCTTTCAACTGTGCGATGTCATCAGCACTTTGCTAAATAATACCAAAATTTTAAAAGCATGAGGCAGACGCCGAAAAATTTAACACATGTTTGATGTAACTAAGAAGCCTCAAAAATGTTCGTGAGAAGACATTTCAAATAATAGCTAAAAGCATAAAATGCAAAACGCACTTTACAGATTTTGAATTTCTGGTTTGGTTTTAAAGTTGACGGGGAAATTTAGGTGAAATTTGTATACCTGGAGAAATGACATTTGAAGGTGTCAGAGTTCAAAGGCTCCGTACATTACGCAAATAAATACATTAGTATGAAATATTTTTAGATATAAACTACAGACAACGGGCTACAAAACTGCACCATATCTGTTTTCTAATTCCGTTTGTTGTCGAAGTACTGCTCTATTTAAATTCGTCACAGTAGGAATTAGACATGCTTTAATTAGTTATTCAATTAATCAATTGCAAAAGTACAACTATCGGATAGCTCAACTTTTCCTAGCTATGATGGCCAACTCAAATTTCTTTTGGTATTTAAAACCACGACGCACGGAATCGTTGTACGTATGTCAGAGCAGTTATGGAAAAAGTTTGACACTGTTGTCTGTTGATTATCAAAAACGTTTAATTCCAAGTTCAAATTAAATAATATGGGTTCCAAATTAGATGTAAATACAACTCAGTTACCAAGCATGACAATGTACACGCATCAAATAGTAATTTAAAAACAATTAACAAGATTAAGCATTTTGGCTTGTAATGAACGTGGACTAATTAAATATCCATTTCACGATTTCATAAATGTGTTTGAGCTGCAGTATGGTTTTGTATTACTATCTGTATTTCTTTCTACGCAGATGTAATTAAAGCTACATTCAGCACTATAAAAAATTCTCACAAACGGCTTGAAACAAAGTTTTGGCTATTTAAAATCTCTTTGGAGCAAGGCGACCCATTCCAAACTTACATATAGCAAAATACTCATTTTTGAATGATGTTTGTAGATTTTTCTTGGGAGGCTTGGTACTAAGCAACGCATTCAAAAATGATAACGTTTACTCAGGTAACAGAAACCACACAACAGTTCCCACAGTTGGAGTGTTCATGGCAGATATCCCAAACCACCAAACTTGCCTATCGACAAGATACTAGCAGTGTCCAAGCACAAATGCATTTGTCAAAATTAAATTAAAGATAATATTGCCAAGGTTATTTCAAGACCCTGATCATCACATCACCATATCCAGCTTGCAATTTAAGGGTTATTTGCAATATACACTATGAAAAAGGCAATTTCTAAAGACGGATTTATAAAGATGCGAAACATAAAGAATCAGTTTTGCGGAATGTATGACCTTGTCTCAGTTAAAATTTATGTCATGAATACAAAATTTATAGTTTATTATTCTATTTTATTCACAATTTTTCTGATGTATTACATCATAAACACAAAATGTAGTACATATGACTACATTTGTTTAATTATAAAAACAATTTTAAACGTTTTCGTTAAAACTAAAATTTTCTTTATGAACAATAATAAAACATTCTCTCTATATTCATCATTCACAGTAAAAAATACTGGAAGCGACGCCACAGCAATATTAAATTATCGAGAACAATTTAAATTAAGCAAACTAAAAAACTTTTATGTCTTTTAAATTACACTTTTATATTTACCGACCGTTTTTCCTAAACTGCTTCCACTTTCAGGTGTAGCTTTAGTACATCTACAAATTATATCATGTTTATGTAATATATGTTTCAAGTTTTAAACAACGAAACGCCAATTTTACAGTTCCAACACAGGCCGAGCTTTTGTGGCTAAGATAGGATACTTAAATCTATCTTCATTTTATGTGCATTTTATTCTAGTCATTTGTAAGTCACAAAGCAAAAAGCCATTATTCAGGAAATATTCATAGAAGCTAACATATTCCGCCTGGACATATTTTAATAAATAAAATTTCCAAAACGGAGTTTTTCTCTGTTTTAATCAGGCACACTCTCTTTATGAATAAGTAACGAGTAAGCGAGCATGCAATCAGACAAAATGAAAATGCAAAGCTCTATAACACAACTATTTATATAACTAGGGTACATTTAACTATATAAAACAATTGCGTAAATACGTATAAACTTAGAAATTACCGTAAACCACAACACATTATGTTTTCTTTCATATTTTCTAATTTTTAATAACACAAAAAATTTCTCTTATAGAAAAGGAGCAAGTCGCCGATTAACCAAACACAATGAAATTTTAAACCAATTCAACATAAAACTTTCCTTAACATTTTTTATGTTTTAAATTGTGCACTATATACCATGTTTCTGCTTTAGATGATTATAGAGTGTTGTTGGGTGTTTGAAACGCAAAAAGCACGTTTCACATTCAAATATTTTTTGGTTTTGATGCGTGAAAGCATGATTCTGTAATCCCGATTTGGTAACAAAATCCTTTCCACAAATGCTGCACTTATGGAATTTCTCATTGAGGTGAGCCTTTAAATGACGGTCCTTGTTTTTTCTGCCGACGTCTTTGCCACATAATTCACATTTAGATCTATTTTTGTCGGTGTGAATCTGTTTGTGATCCCGTAAATTAGATTTGGTTTTAAAGGTTTTCACACAAACGTTGCACTGGTATGGGCGAAATTCAGAATGACTGATAACATGCCTGTTTAGCGTATCTTTCAAGCCAAAAGATTTGCTGCATATCTCGCACTTGTAAGGTTTTTCTTTTGTATGTGTTTTGATATGAGCACTGAGTCCGCCCTTTCTGGCAAAGCTTTTCAAGCAAAAACTACATTGATGTGGCTTGGTTTTTTCATGTACGCTCTTTTGATGTATGGTTAAGTTTGACTTTGTCTGAAACGCCTTATTACAATCACTGCACTTGTAGCATTTACTTCCATGAACAATAGTTACATGTTTCTGAAGGCAGCCTTTAGACTTAAAACTCTTGCCACAAATTTTGCACTCGAATGGCCTTTCATAACTATGAACATACTTATGTTTTTGTAAATCATCTTTCAATTTGAACTGTTGCTTGCATATTTCACAGCGATGTGGCTTTTCCTTTAGGTGTGTGGCAATGTGCGATGACAAGCAGCTACGTCTTGTAAATATCTCCGGGCAAAACTGACAAGCAAATGAAGGTAGATTTCCCTCATGTTGCTGTGTGTGAATCCCAAGGCTATACAAAGTGGAACATTCTTGCTGGCAAAGCTTACAAATAAAAACTTTCTCCTGAGTATGAGATCGAAGATGTGTGTTAAACACAGATTTGTCTGCAAAAATTTTGCTGCAAAATACACAGAAGTGTTGTTTCTCTGGCTTGTGTCTACGATAATGCACCCTCAATGTTCTTCTTGTCTTGAACTTTTGATTACAAATGGAGCATTTATAATCAGAAACATTGGAATGTATACTTTTGTGACAATGCAAATTACCATAGGACTTAAAACTTTTGTCACATATTTTGCAAAAGTAGGGACGCTCTCCAATATGCGCTATTATATGGTATGTAAGACTTGCGGAAGAATTTGTTAACTTGTTGCAGAAAACGCAGGAAAGTCTACTGCCAGAAGTAACTGTTGAGCAAGCACATTAGGCAAAAATATTAGTTTGTAAACTTTGCTTACAATTACTTTGCAAAATTATTTGTAGTATTAGTAAAAACTTTTAAATTAAAAAAATAAATCATAAAAAAACTTTAGTCGTGTTTCACTTACTATTTGTTTGTTCCATTTTTTGGTATGGTTTGTGATTTAAATAGATGCTTTGCACAAAACCAAAATTAGCTACTTTGTTGGTTTCTAGAATACGAAAAGAACGTATTGGCTTGCGAAGCACTGTCAGAGGAACTGGGAACGTTTCTTTTGAATATACACTAGCAAATCCTTTGTATGAAGACTGTGAAAAAGAAACAAAAATACTAACGGAATCCTTAAAAACTTTTCTAAATAGTAATATACTGGACTATATCTGGTAGGTTTAAAGAATTTCAGGCAAAAAATTGTGTCACAAAATGTTTCACTTAATTAACCCGTTGTTCGTAGCTTAACAGCATAGCTATAGTAAAGTGTACTCTGAACACCGTTTCACTAACAGACCACGTAATCTTGATTTTGAAGCTGTGTGAGCATTGAGTATTAAATACAAATTTAAAAATATATATTTTTTCGTTATTGCGTAACTTGTTTAGAATATATTCATCATTGAAATTTGAGAGAACAGTTGAGGTCTAGACTCAAGCATGTCCAAAAGCCAACTAATACCAACCAACATCTTTGTCACCGTCACGGTAAAAAAGTAGGACAAAATGTAAAGTCAATACTGAGCAAAGTTCTCAGAGACAACCAAACAACAACAGATGTGTACTGGGATTTGGGAAAGTTGTTGCATGCAGCCGGAATCTCTCTGTGGCCCCTTTGTCATAAAACGTCATAAAACGCATAGCACAAAAAATGCACTTCCCTCATACTACCCAATATAAAAAAGGGTTAAAAAATCTGCGTGTGCGTTTGTATTCATTCCACCACACTTTCGTTTTCGTAACAAAGTTCTCGTGTTGGCATTGAAAACAAACGACGTTGCATGATAAAATATCAACACGTCACACAACATTTTATAACGCAAAGGGTGCAAGCAAACGTCAATATTGACTGCATGCTGGGAACGATGAGAATCTTTTCCGCATTGACGTTAAGTAATATGCGGCTTAATATATTATGGTAGCAGTTAACATATTTGGGCTGTTTTATCAATGTTGCATGTAAGCGGTGTCATAAAATCTTTAAAAACTGTGCTTCATCTTGTAGGCAAAATAAACACAGAAAGAACCGTTGAAACCCCGCACAGTGTTACGGTTACACTTGTACCCAAGATGAGAGTATGACCAGGTAATTGGTATTCGATCTACTCAATTGGAACGGATGCTCACATCTTTTATGTATTTTTTATGGTTATGATGTTTCTAATGTGAATGCATTTCAAGTTTTGACAAAAAATGGATTTTTTGGTTCCAACTGTCATGACCAACTTCCCAATTAAGAGCTTTACGACCTTTTATGTAGAATACACATTTCAACAACACAAAACATTTTCAATGAATATATCCTTTCCTTTTCTATTTCGCACGTCAGCATATACTATTTGAGCTTGTACTCCGGTCGGCCCTTTGAGTGCATGCATCATACCCTAATAAATCATTTTTTCGTTTTTCAAATAATGCTTGCACATTTAAGTTAAAATATTTTGTTCCCATTCCCAACTGTAGATTTTTCCGGATTATTTGTCAGCATTTTGAAATGTGTGGATAAATAATAAAAATAGACCCAAGTGCATCGTGCAATGCATTAACGAATTAAGTTGCAGGTTGTGTATGTTGTTATGGTGTGAGTACTGAATGTATAAATAAAATTGATACATCATGTGTTTAACGTATCTAAGACGTTCTAACAATATGTTAACGTTCTAATTATCCTGCGATTTTGCTTTTTTGACTTTTAGCATTTACTTAAATATATTCTGAGTTTTTAAAGACAGAATTTTATTACTCAGTATTCCAGTAGATTGGAGTTTTAGCACTTATTGCTCATGGAGACTTTAGAAAATTTAGGCTCTTGGCTCAAGAATTTCAGAAAACCAGGAATATTTTTGTCTCTCTAACAAAGTTAAATTTTCCTGCCTTTTTAAATCTAAGTTACAAAACACAAGAAAGTACAACACTTGGTAGCATCCAAAATGAGAAAGACATTCAGGAACAACGAATATACAACAGATGTGCACTGGGAAAATCCTTGCGTGTTGTCGGAATCTTTACGTCTCTCCAATAAGCACATAACACACTTTTTCTACCAGTCCAAACGGGATTGAAACAAATGTTCGTGCGTGCACATTAATTCAACAGATCGTTTTTATGTTCACATGCTGTTATGTTATCAGTTGGTTTTGGCAGTTTTGAAAAAAAAACTTGAAAAAATTATATGATTAAATAAATTAACATGTAAAAAGCCTTTTGCAATGCAATTGTGCCATCTTGATTAAGTGGCTGCATGCTGGGAAGAAAAAAATTGAAACTTTATGACACCTCAGCCGGTATTCTAAAAGGGCGGTTTGCCTGTAATAAAGATAGGCTTTTTTATGCTTCAGGCAATACTTATTTCTTCAAACTTTTAGTTTGAAGATTCAGCCACAGAACTACTTATAATGAGCTATTGAGCCAACTCAGAATAAATACAACCACCTAGTTTTTAGATAAAATGTTTTTCTTGAAATATTTGTTTGCACGTATTCAAAAATTTTATCAGAAGTTCCAGATCAAATAAGTATAGTATGAACAACAAATCTCTAATTCAAACGACAAAGTTACGAACGTTTATTTGAGATACACTTTTGAGATTATATTAATAATATTAGTGCTAACTGCAAGTTGAAATTGGCAGTAAAATAATTTTTGGAATGTTCGTTCCCAACAAACACTACCATTTAAGAAGGACCAGACCTGTAAAAACTTATGGTTGGACGTCGTATGGACGAGTTTATGGTTGCAATGCGATAGGGAAGCCAAGAGAAATAAAAATGTTGAAACTATTTTGTTATTATTACAATTGTATTCATGATATTAAGTTTTTTTATTCATGCCAACGTAAAAATGCTGGTTATTTTAAATTTGTGATTCTTTTATTAGTCACTGTAATACTTCGCGATATTTGCAAAATTTGTGATGTTTGGATATTAATTACAAGAGTGCGTGTCTTAATTGATAAACAAAATCACAATGTTACATTAAATTTATATTCTAGTGTAAACACAATAATATATTTAGTGTTACCCCTCACTGCAATTTACTTAATATTTGTACATTTTTATGTAACATATTCTAAAAGGAATTTTACATTTGAGAATTTTGTATTACATTATTATTTTTTATGCATAGACCCTATGCAGACAACAATTCAGCAGCAGACAACAACTCAGCAGCAGACAACAATGACTGTTGTTGCATGCTGTTGGAATTTTTATTGTCATAAAACGTCATAAAACACAAAATGCACTCTTTTCGTCCCAATAAAAATAAAGGATAAATGGATAATATGTGCGTGTGCGCTCATTTTTACTTACGCACACTTCGTTTCGTAATATCATCTTCAAGTTTACTTTTACAACGGTCAGCATTTGGGTGGAAAGAAGTATTATGGTATAAAAACTCATGCGTTACATCATAAAATATCAAGATGTTTGACAACCTTTTTTGTGCAGCGGGAAGGCAAACGTCAGTAAAAGACTACATTTTGGGAAACAAGGAACAAGATACTTTTTTGTATTTACGTTATCATTAAAGAATATGTGACTTGGTAAATTAAAGTCCGGCCTAACATTTTTGCTATTAAAAAATCTCAAATAAAGTTTGCAATTTTTGCCAAGTCTGGAACAGATTCGAGCGTACTTTTATTCTGGTACGATATTCTGGTTTTATTCCTGCATGTAATGATTTTCAGCTACAAAATAATCATATTTTTAAGCTACGATTCTTCCAGGTTCTTGATGTAAGCATTCCCCAAAAAATTGCTAAAACTTCGCTTCATCACATAGGCATAACAGACGCAGAGAAATTCCTAAAAATCCTGCATCGTTTTCCCCTGTATGCTGAGATAACTTTGTTATTGGTACCCTTACTATTTACTTGGAAATCGAAACGGACACTTGTGTGTATTTTATGATGCCTTTACTGAAAACGTTTTCATTTTTTCGACAAAAAAATGGATCTTTTTCATTGTCACTGCCACACATGATATATTGTTACTTCTTTTACCTTTTCCTGGTCAACTCTAGCCAATTAAAATAGTTTTATTAACTTTTATGTAGCTCGCAGATATCCGGAACAACATAAACGCATTGTCAGTGTATACATCTTTTTTTACACGTTAGCATATTATCAAGGCAGTTCTCCGGTCGGCAGGCTTTGGTGGGTGCATTATTATACATCCCAAAATCATTTGTTTTCTTTTAAGTCATAAAAATGTTATATCCCATGCGCAGCTGTTGTTTTTCTGGATTATCTGTCAACTTGGAAAGAATAAAGCTAACCTTATTCTATTTGAAATGTTTCTATGCATATTTGTCTGCACGTGTAGGACATTTCTCTCAGGACATCTGCATATAATTTCAAACATAATGAATAAATCTTATGAAGTGCAAACTTATTAGGTAAACGACAACGGTCATCGCCTCCATCTTTTGGGATAATGATAACTGTCAGTTAAAAATTTCAACTTTATATATGTAACATATTTTGAAAGAACTTAACATTTGTCGGTTTTTGTATTACATTTTTCATTTTCACCGTATAGTCAGCATTCATTTCCTTTAAAGCATTTTAATCTTTACCCTTTATATATTTTCTAAATTTACACCTACCTACATTATATAAGGGATGCAAAATCTTCCAGGACCATAAAATTTCCCGGCATCCGGAAGAAAAATTCCCCCAAATTTTCAAGGATTTTACCACTACTACTACTACTTCGAGTACTACTTTGTGGAAATTTCCCCGATTTTGACATATTATCCAAAATTTCCCGGCAACCAGGATGCAAGGATGCCCAGATTTTGCATCCCTGTTCTATCACATTTAATTCATTCACGTAACATCGATTTGCAAAAAATCAGATTCGAGATTTTTGAGTTATCGCACTTCGAATATTTCAACACTAAGTTCTACAAAGCTTTATAATCACATATCGATGGCAACTTTATAGGATGTGCTATAAGAAAACCCATACTTTAAGATTTGTGCTATATGAATTTTTCACAAACTTCGATTTGTGCTATATGACTTTTTTCAAACGCTTCAGGAAGTGCTATATGATTTTCTGGGGCAATTTGAACTGATGGTACCAAAATGCGTTTCAAAATTTCCTGAACATTTGGGTACCAAAAGTTCATTTTGCCCCAAAAAATCATATAGCACTTCCTGAAGCGTTTGAAAAAAGTCATAGCACAAATCGAAGTTTGTGAAAATTCATATAGCACAAATCTTAAAGTATGGGTTTTCTTATAGCACATCCTGTAAAGTTGCCATCGATATGCAAACTTAGTTGCAATTGTGTCTGAAAAAAAACAAAGAGTATTTTTGCAGATAATTTGGTTTGCAAATTGACAATTCAGTTTTATGGCATTTTTGAAAAAAAATCTGTTTTTTTTGTTCGTAAGCTCATAAATCTTATTTATGAATAGGCCAGGATCTCTATCCAAAATTTGTGGAGAACAAATGTCGCATGTGTACTACACACAGTTGCTCAAGACATGGAAATTCTTTCACCGGTAATACAGTCGCCTGTTTCCTTTGTAACCTGCACAAATTTACGCTTGCGTTTTGTCCGCACTTGTTTTGTTTGGTAAACACCTTTTCTATTTTCCTGGTGTTTTAGTCGCCTGTGGCACTACCCTTAATTAATCGTAAACCCACACAAGTTACCTAAAGTAATATGTTCACCAAAAAATACTTGCAGTGTCATGAGTAGATATGGCTTGCATTTCTCTGATAAATTTTTGCCTCTTCATAATTAATTTGCAATGAAACACACATTTAGTTTTTAAGCTCTTTAAAACCAATTTATTAAAGTATTCATATATATGAGAACACAGTTGAAGATTGTGTTAAACCTCTCATAAAATAAAATCACTCAAGAGATTTTAAATGATGGTTATCTTGAGTACTATTTAAAGGGACACAACAACTTTAAGTTAGAGTTGAACGTGTGCAGTAAAAATCACCTGGTGTTTTTTCAATCAAAATTTTACTTGTTTGTTTTCAGAGAATTTCAAATTTACACTAGTACACCTATAAACTGGCAATTTTCCAGAAAGCAGAGAAAAATAAAGAACTATCCTCTAGCTATAACAAATTGTAAATGACAATCTATTTGATAGTAGGAGAAATTTAGCTTCTTACTAAGCCAAACAGGTTGACACAAACCATTAAGAACAGCAAACAAAAATAAATGCAGGTGCGCACTGAAAATTATATTGCGTGTTCTGGCTTAATGACCCCTTTTGCCTCTCTGGTCAAATCACTTAAAACACCCTTATCATATTACTTAATGCCAAAACGGGTTTAAAACACGCGTGTTTGTTCCACACATAATGTCCCTCTTTAAAAACTTTCACAAACTGACACGTTAGAAAAATACTGGGGAATAACCGGTGGTATAAGTTTCGAAAAAAACTAATGTGTTACAAGACAGGAAAAATGAAGATTTCAAGCAGCCTTTTATAACACAATTAGTTCAAACGTGCGTACGCTTGCTTGGCTTGCATGTAATTCAACATATCGTTTTATGTGAACTTTTCCTTGTTTTTCTTTACGAGCATGTGTTCATCCATTGAGATAAGCACGTACTAACTCACTGTCAACCAGAGGCATTTTGATATAGAAGATGCATTAGTAAGGCTCAATTTTTTGACATCTCAATCAAGTTCGGATAATACAGAGATTATTCCTAAAGCTTTCACATTCACATAATGGAATTCTTTTAATGATTAGCTACTAATGATAGGAAAATAGAAAAGCTCCTCGGACCGTTGGCGTGTATCTTTTTAATGCAATGCTTGACTTGTGAAAAAGCGTTCGTTTGCAATTTAGAAAAAATGCAAATTTGCTCTTATTTCTTGTGTATGTCATTGTCGCTCACCACATACATTTTAAAGCAGATTTAATTTAGCCTATGACAAGATAGTCCAATGATTATTTGTGATGACTTTTCTGAAAAAAATTACCTTATGTGGCAATGCTCCGAGATGTCACAATCAAAAGCTAAGCAATGAATGTTATCTGTTTTGATGGTTTGTGTTAGCTTTATTTCAGCAATACTTGACGTTGCTAGACCTATAAACTTTACATGATAACACATCGAAATATATATTTAGTAGTTGACGTTTTTGAATACGCGGAAAGAAATTGAGAGTTTCTACCTATTACCACCACACATCGATTCTTTGTAACTTTTAATGTTCCGCTTCCCATAAGCACGATATGGCCATAACAGCTGCATTAGGTGAAGAAGTTGAAAACCCCACTTTTAAATAAACTGAAATTTTATTGTCTTGGCATGTTTCAGTTCACGTACCGCTATTCTTTCTTGGGACGTATTCCTCATTTTCACTCTTGATTTTCATCACGTCAACAACCAATCCTGCCTGTTTCCCTGTTGGCCGCCTGAAATGCATTGAATAAAAAGGGTATATGTATCACGTAATTATTTTTTACTTTTTTTACTTCCTGGCTTCAGGAATTTTTGTCTCCCTTCGTACCTTCAAACCCAATGCCTTGTTCAGTATATAGGTATTCAACTACTGCGTAGCGACAAAAATGCTACGATTAAAAGTAACAAAATACAAAGGAATTTCTTGTAATTTCATCAAATCCTATATTTATATAAGAGCCATACATGGATACGATACATGAAAACGATTCACATTTTGTGGTGGGGGTGGGGGTGCGTAGGGGTGCATTTTAGTAACTTTCAGCAATTTTTCTTGTGCTTTCATGTGTGCAGGATGAGATAAGTGTCTTTTAATAATTTCTACAAAGAGAAAGACGAAAGAGAAACCAAATCCTTTCTCATCTTTGCGGTTTTGTCTTAGTAAGTAACATCATAATTCTGCCATCACTACTTCTCTGTGAGCGACAAGTTGGTTTACTCAATGTGGATTTACCGGTTTCTACTTACCGGTATCTTGTCTTAAATGAAGTATTTATTTTGGCTCATTCCAGGGGAGCTGAATATCGATATCAGTAAAAGAACATGATTAGCCAGTGTATTCAAGATAATACGGTAAAAATCCTAACCATTGTAGCTAGTTTGACTAAAAAAGTGAGAAAGTGAATCAGGGAGTAAGATTCTGCAATACCAAATAAATGCAAAATTATTGGGCATCGCATCATAGCATGATTCTCAGAATTGTTTTCTTGTTGCTCCTGTAATGGTTTTGGTTTTACGTTTGAGCATAAAATACGAAAAAGTTTCAATACGTTTACAATAATGATAATGCTTTAAATTGTTAGTACTGCCGTTGGGACAAACAGAAAATTTTGCTACATGCAAGAACAATTTGGAAAGAATTACAACATTTTGCACTATTTTACTAACCACTTTTCTCACAAATCCGCACTCATTTGGCATTGTATCCTGTTTCTATCCTGATAACAGTGTTTAATTTTGACTTTGATTTTATGTGCTAGCAATTGTCGAAATAGTATAGCCAGTGGTAATAGTAGTTCATGGTGTCCTTGCCTTAGAATATTGGTATGTTAAATTTGAATTCTCCAGGGAAGTGCGAAGCATTAAAAATCATCATCACGTGCAAAGATTGAAAATATATAAGCCAGAAGCCACGGCTGAGAGCAAACCGATTTGGAAACAGTAACAATGAACCTACTTATCATAACCATTACATTTGTCAAACAAGCAATGATAATGCGATGTTTATTCCATTGGTTTATACAAACATGCTGGAAAAGTATAATACAACTACCGCGTCTTCAATGCACGTTTCGTTATATCAAACAACGCACCAGAGCATATTCTGAATCAACGAAGGGGAAAATTTCAGTTTAAATGTCACCAAAATGTGTAGTAATACATGGATATGGGGAACACTCTTTACTTGTCACAATGTTTATGCATAAATGAAACTGTATTATTTTTACGTTATGTATCGTTTGTCTTGCAGGTACAAATTGTACATTAAAGATTCATTTAGACAACCCATTACAACGTTTGATTTTTCGACACGGTGGAACGGTAAGTGAACACCTGAAAAAAAAACTTGTATGCATCAAGCAATCATTTACGCTCGTAATACATCACACATATTGCATATTAAAAAACCAACCCGGCTCAGAAGAATGAAAATAAGAAATATGTGGACCATGATTCCTGTAAAGAGCTTTGTAGTTTCTTCATAGTGGCTTCTATTTCTTCTTGTGTATATAGATATATTCCTTTGTGTACAAGGTGCAGAGTATTTGATAATGTACAGACAAGGAGCAACGAAGGGAGTTCAACGAAACCGTAGCAGCAGTGCAATAGTTTCAGTGTAGTAAGAGTTTACGGGGGAAAAGGTGATGCTCAAAGATGTCACGCAAAGAAATAAAAAGAATGTTTTATTACGGCTCTGCTGTCACTTGACTCATTATTTACACGCCACTCTTCCAGTGGTTGGAGGGCACAACAAAAATAATATGACATGATGATGGTATGGAAGAAAGAAAACTGTTATGAAGAGTAGATTCTTAAGGTTTTAGTATTTAAAAAATTATTTAATATTTCTGCATTGACACGTATGCATTGCAAGAGACTTTTTTCCAAACATTTGAATAGTATAGGATTATCTTGTTTGTGTTTTCGCATATTGATGTAGATTAAATGTAGACATTGATATGTATATTATGTGCTGTCACGACACGTCAAATGGAAAACAATAAAACAAAACTACCAAAATGATAATGAAAATGTAAAAAACGCATGAAATAATACAGCAATTTTAACAAATTCTTAGCTAAACGTTGCTGTTTATCTTGTGCTACACATTGTTATGGGTTATGATTTTAGAAAAAATATATGATTTCGTAGTAAAATATAACTTTGTAACTTTGTTATTCTTTCATTTCTGAATGGAATAAAGCCGAAAGAGTAGATTCGAACTATCATGTAATAGCACACCCCTGAGAGTTCAAGGGTATACACCAACCTTTGCTGGAATTTAGATTCCGGAATCTCAATATTTTGCTACTGTGAAGTGTTTCACTAGCAAGGAACAAAAACCAAAAGGAGGCAGAAACGCAATTGCTATGCTCCATAAAGTACATAATCATTATAAAATAAAACAACAATTTTGTACAGTTTTATGCTTGAATATATATATATATATATCCAAAATACTCTGTGAAATTGGAAATTGTCGTCTTTCAGTGCTGCAGAAGTGCAGAGTATAAGCAAACATCTTTATACGCATTGCACAGCATCTTGTTTTTTCTTTCGTATTTTGGCAATTTTTTTCTGTCCCATCTTATCATGCCTCCTTTTTCACAGTACATACAAAAACTCCAACCTTGCATACTGTTCACAACGCGAGCATTGCATGAGTGACTCTTCACTTGACATTCTTCCGATAAATATCGTTTCTGTGTAATATCGTCATCTTTTATCATTCCAGATTTTATTGCCGTGAGCCGTGCTACCTCTTTTTTAGTACCAGCACAAGATGTTGACTAGGAAGGATAGCTATACGGATGATGAGTATCTTAAGAGTTCACGAGTGTTTATAAACAAAACATTTTAATAGCGAAAACGTGGCTTTTAAAACTGACATGAAGTGCCAGTTTCTAACCGTGCAGTTAGAAATATTGCTGCATAACTTATTCAAAAGGGAAAATATTTCTTATTTATGTGTACACGCTAATAAATTAGTAATTACATGCCAGCATCGAATCCAATTATGTCTATAAACAACAGGCGCGTAGCCAGCCAGAGAAGCTGGAGGGGGCACAGAAATAAAACGTGAAGCTTAGTGGGTTCTTCCGTTAGATACTTACTTGCTCTTTTGAATGAGCTATAATTTGTAACCACTGGAGTTGTTGTTGTCAAGTAATGAATGTTTGTTGTAGCTGGGTTTTTAGCTCTGAAGCTTATTTTAGCAAAACGTTTTTGCAAAAATCGGACCATGCGTACCCAAATCTGCACAAGACTAGACTACCGTTTAATAGTACTTGAGTTGCTCTTTTGAATGAGCTATTATTTGTAACTACTGAACGTGTATTTGAAAACTTAAAACCGGGTCCAAAGCAAGTAAAAACTTGAATAAAGTCATTTCAAAGCGAACTAGCGTCACAAGGTTTGCGCATTCGGGACTGTCAACATTATATTCGTAATTAGCTCAAAAAGTGATCTAGAAAACATAAACCATTTGAAAATTTGCGGGTTACCACTCCCTGCCTTTACTTGTTAGTGATTTTTGTTTAAAAATTACATTTGGAAAGATTATTATACCAAAATGACGGCGCGCGCTAGCGCGCCAGAATTTTTTTCTAGAATTAACGTTTATGGGCTAATTTTTAGTAAAAAGTAACGTTTTAAAGCAAACTATTATCAAGGTTTAACATTTTTGACATAGTTTGGTAATAATAATGTATTGTTTTAAAAAAAATGAAGCCCATATCATATCTCGGAAGTAATAAACTCAGAAACAAAGGACCATGCAACCTAAGGGAAAATTTTTTGACCCTCCAGTTTATTGTTGATTCTGATAAAGTTTTAACAGATCTACATTTATGCATTTTAAAGTATGTCCTTATTTCCTAACTTTTCCGAGATATGAAGGAATTTGTAATTTTTGCTCCTATATGGCCCCATAGTAAACACATAATTTTCAATCGCCGGGCTTCCAATTGCGCCTACCTTTAGTTTTCAATTTTGATAGCGGTTTTGAAAGAGCATTAACCCAAAATGGTTTTTAGAATTTACTTAAGTGGTCTTTTTCCAAACTTGGAAGTTGTGCTAGGTCAAACTTCGAGGGATATTTTCCGACCATTTTTTTTCTAAATCGTTGTAGCTTCTACTACACAACTCCAATTTACAAAGTTAAATTTGCCAGGTAATTTACTGTAGAAAGAATTAGGACAAAAGGTCCAGGCCAATTGGAAGCCAGGCGTTTGAAAATTATGTGTTTAATGCTTTAAATTGCAAAAATGTAGAAATGTTAAAGTTCTATCAGAATCAACAATAAACTGGAGGGTCAAAATTTTTGCCCCTAAGTTGCATGGTCCTTTCAAATTAAAAATTGTATCAACCTGATGCGCGATTTAGCGCGCCAAAAATTTTGAAGAATTTATTTTTTTCCGGTTGGTTTCACTGATATTTTTTTTTTCTTCCTCGATTTGGTGGGGGCACGTGCCCCCCGTGCCCCCCACTGGCTACGCGCCTGATAAACAAAACCATAAATTTGTACGAGTTTTCGAGTGGAAGGATAAATTATAGAATTATATGAATGTACCTAGACGACATTGCAATGACGACGGTGCTATGACCTTTCTCCACCTAACTTTATAAGTGTACAAAATATGCTGTACAACCAGAGTTGACATGTGTGAACAAAGGAAAAGACAATTGTTCTGAATGGATGTGATATGTGTATTATTTTATAATTAGCTGCATAAAAAATGGTTCTTTTAGGTAGTTATATTCAAGCTGTCAACATAAGACAGTATTAAATCATTATTCACAGAAAAAAATCTGTCTTGTATACAAACCATCGTGTTTAGTTGATTTAGAACAGTGCAGTAAAGTTTAAGTTTGACGGTGGAAAATATGCATTGTTATGCAGGAATATAAGTACATATTTTTGACACAATTGAAGACAACCAACTTTGTTGTTTCAACCCAAATAGTCAATTAAGGCAATGAAAAATCGGATTGTCACCCACGTCATCAGCACTACTTTAGTTTTCTTATCCCGTTACAATACTCCCGTTTTTGTCCCTGCTTTCACTCTCTCCACTGCACATCTTTCTATCTATTTGCCACGTTTATGTGTAGACTTATTTCAGTATTTCTTCTTGTTTTTCGTTTTTTCCTCACTCGTGTTTCCAGAAAAATACACCATCTACTCTCGCTCGTACTTCTATTTGTATGTGCTCGGCTGCCATGGAGTGTTTTGTGCTGAGCTCTCCTTTTATACCAAGTTTTGTGCAAATATTTACGATAATTTGTTCACTGGTTCATGGAGAGAGAAGTTGATATGTGATGGTAGTTAACCATTAAACCCAATTTTCATACACATGCCACTTTAATGCCGTTAGGTATCACAAATATTATTGCCCAGTAAAATGTGTGTACGTATGAAACCTATGTGGTTTAAATTTAACTGCTTCACTGCTAGTCTTTTCTTCAAACGAAGTGTGTTCCTCCATTCTGTCCTTGCAAACATGTTTTGCTTTCCGAACTTTACGCATATTTATTTTAATTTTTCTGTCCTTCCTCTTTCTTCATATTTTAGTAAACGTTTCCAATGAACTAATAATATTCAGACGCGTGACATTAATTTTACCCATGTATCATTACACTTGGATGCATCAACAAGAGCATCGTTTATTCTATTATAGCATAATGCATTCTATTACTCAATGATATTCCCACTTTTACTTTGAAGGTGGAATACCAGAGTTTTAGCCGGCTTGCTGCCGTAACTTTCCATGGTCATACCATGGCCGTAGCATTAGAAGCTTCTCCTTACGCTTTTCGGTAAAGGTTCCAAGAAGCTTAAGAAAGCTGGAAACTTCTCCTGCGCTTACGCATTAGTTCACAACAAATGGCGAGCTTAGTAATCATACATTTCCCATTATCAACTTGCTGCTTCAGCAAAGGAGCCTATTGAGATGTAGTGTGTCTGTCTGTCCGTGTATTCGTCTACTTGATTTTCTGGCTCGAAGCCAGCAAAAATGGGTTTAAATTAGAACTAAGAATACCATAGTTTTCAATTGATTTGTATATTTTCGTAAACAATTTCAAGTTTTATATTCATATTGTCTACTTAGCAGCGAGCGTTTTTATGGTTTACCATTGACTGGTTATTGTTGCGTTGATCGTTTCAATCATAAAAATTCACCAGAAAAATGCTAGTAATTAAATAGCATTTGCCCATTATTAGAGCAGTGGATGCAAAGGAAATGCGGAGATGACGGCTTTTAAAGAATGCTATGAATACTAAGGCACAACTTGCTAAAATGCTAGTCTGATTTCTTCTTCTGTGATGGCCATATTTATATAAGATGAAAAGCTTTTTATCTACAATTGATTATAGATTGAAAAATATTATATACAAGGGAAACGGTTTTCCATATTATTTGTATAGTACTTACGTATGACGATTGTCTGTATTTGTATGTTTGCGGGGGTGAAACTGGCGTAAAATTAATTTTTTAGCTTAACTTTTGTTAGAGGGGAAATGGGGTGGTTTTAAGAGAAACCAGGAACTTGCTTACTTTTATCCATAAAATACTATCCACCTTTCAAACTGTTCCAATTACCTTGTACAAGTTTTTTGTTTATTTTCATTCAAAAAAAAATTCCCTAGGATAAACTAACATATATCCATGATGACTTGTTTGTTTTAAAATCATGTTATAAATCTTCAGGAATGATTGTTAAACATTAAAAAGGGAAACGATTAAAAGTACAATAAATATATTCAAGCTGCAGGTTTTGCATTTGTATATTAAGTTTGCAGCTGTGGTATCAAAGATGAAGAAGCATCAAAGCTTTTAGCGGTTTATTATTGTCAGGATTTTTAGTAAAACATATTAAAGGTAAACGCATATTAAAAAGCAAGCGTGTCTGAAAAAGGAAACAAAGATTCCTGATCTGAAATCTGCACTACAGCATATTTGCTGAAGCAAGAATGGGTATTGCATTTGTAACGAATACAATGTTTAATGTAAAAGTTAAATATCAAACCATTAAATACATAAAAGTGTACATCCAATATAAGTTTCAACAAAGTTATGCTCATGGAGGTTTTCCTTGTCTGCTCCCGTGTATTTATGTGTTCCAGCTTAAGTGTAAGTATTTCTTGTTACATATACCAGGTAAGTTTTATGCATACAAATTTATTTATACTGCTGTACTGAAACAGAGACTGTGTTACTTGGTTGTAACTTTACTACATGCACAGTAATAGTGTGTTACTTTGATATTAAAATATAATGATGTGATTATGGAACCCAATCAATTCTCCATTATATCTGTACATCGACAGTTGCAGGGATTTGTCCATTCTTCGTATAGCTTTGTCTTGGCTTCAATGTTTCCAACAATGAAATGATGACACAAATAATACATGAATAAATTTTGTGTGTATTTATCTTTAATGTTTTCACTTTGTACCATTCATTTCATATTTCAGAGCAAATTGACGCTGCAAGTTTATGCATGTTTGCTCTGCACAAATGCCATTAAAACTATATGATTTGTTTATGCCGTATTTTTATGTAGCTAGCAACGAACCAGCAAGTTGGTTTGAATATGCGGTAATATTATTATCAACAAAGAAATTGAAGTAGCCATGCTATAAAGCTTTTTAAAGTATGATATACCTTAAGCCTTAATTATACATGTGACGATATTCACAGTATATCAAAATGCAAGGTTCAACTTCAGTTAGTTACTAATAATGTAAGGCAAGCAAAATGTAATAAGCCACGATATTAGCAATCACCATTATATTATAATCATCGTTCTTCTTTTGTTACTGTAATTGCAAAATTCTGAAAATACGCACACATTTGTTGCATGTACTTTTGTCTCTTAAGTTCATTTGGTCAGGTGAGAACACAAAGCATGTACTATAAATCTGATTAAAAATATGAAGCGTAATCGACAATAGTAATAAATATCATCATCGCAGTAATAATAACATTGTAACTCTTTAGTTTTAGCGTTGATTTACATGTGATAGCAATGATGATACCCATAAATGTTGAAACTTCATTGGCAAGATTTTAGTCATACCCGGGAAATGCAGGCTTCGTCACTGGTTTTATGATGATTTTATCCAAGAAATAAGTTTTCCCATAATTTTTCTCACCACTTGTGAATGCCTTCATTTTCTGGTGTAAAAGCATTATTTTTTGCAATTGTATTGCAGATGTCTCTGGTGTTGCAAATAAAATGATTAATTATGAGTTAATGTAAAATGATTTTTAGGCAATCACGAGTGATTTGAAAAAACATAAAGTTTAATTCCAACGTTTCGACCCAATTATCATAGATCCTCTTCAGGGAAATTCGAATAAAAAGCACAATAGAATTATTCATCTACATTTAGAAATCTACGAATTTTAAAATTATATAAAATTGAGAGAAGAGAATTCCAAAACTTTGGCAAGTAGTCACGGCCACGTTCCTCTTTCCGGTTCATGAGTGGGATCCCATCCTTTGTTGCATTACGAATGGCAATACTTTCTTTCGTCTCTCTCAAAACTTGGTCATGTTCCTTTTCAATTATCGTGGCTGCATCCCAAAGTATTGAGTGGTTTTCCGAATGATCCAAATTACTCAATACGTGGTCAGGAGACTGCAAATCACCATTGCGGCAATGACGTTTGTGCTCTTTTATTCTTTCCGAAAGGTCCCTGCCTGTTTGTCCAATGTAATGATTAATAGTACTAGTTCCAAATGCATTGCACAGTTTCATTCTGCATAGCGTTATTTAGTAAACACTTAGCTATTGATTTCAGTATAGCCTTATCAGAACAAAATTAGCAATATGATACCAACTATACACATAAACGTAACCGTCAAGGCCACCCCATACTTGTTGGTTGACGGTGGTGCCAATTCGTCTCATAATTGCAGCAATCTGAAGTCCCAAGGCAGATTCGAATTAGTAACCACAGTGAACTCGCATAGATAACTGTTCAGATGCTATCAGAGTTGGTGCAAGGGAAACCTTTGTTTACGATTTTAAAGGGTTTACTGATATGTGAATTTGACCTTCCATAGATAAAAGATTTGTGAAATTTAAAGTATTTTATACTTATTAAAAGGAAAGTGGAACCAACGCTTATTAAAGAGAGAACCACCTAGTAAAGGTGTAAGGCTGTCCATGAATCATACAGAAAAAACTTCCAGGTTTTTTGTCCAACCAAGTATCAGAAAAATTTTGCATGCTTATCTCTAGAATCGATTTCAAACATTATGTTTGTAATATGAATTTAAAGTCACAGAGGTGCAAAACAAAGCTACGCTACTTCTTAAATTTTTGAAATTTTACTAGGCTAGTATGACATACCTATATCCTTTCGTGATGATTTTCTCTTGTATAAGCGTTGGGGGACACCTTCCTTACAAACTTGTTGTACTCAAAGTAACTTTTACAGACAAATCATATGAATCAATATAACATGCACCAATTTTAAATTTACATGTAATATCTCCTGAAAAAATTACGGAGCAGTTATATACAGGAAAGTGTCTAGGCCGCAAAAGAGATTATAGCAAGGACCGTCCAGAGCCGATCCCGCAGACATAACCATGTATTCGTAATGACTAGTTTGAGATGACGATGATGATTTTGTGCCTGAGACGGAGAAGAAGCGAGAAAGATTCAGTACCAAAGGAGCAGCAGATCACTGCACACGCTCCCAAATTCCTCTACTGTCTTCCTGCGTAGCATTTATTCATTCAGATGCGGACTGTTGCGAACAGGCCTTGTCTGTAGCTAGTTGATGCACATAGTCCTTTGTGTAGAGCATAGTAGCTAGGGCAACATCATTCTACAAGATATGCCAAAGGGTAAGTCAAACGATGAAGACAAGTAAAGATATTCCATGTTAATATTATAGTTTTACGTAACAAAGATAAAAAATATTGCTTTTACACCATAATATCATAACATTTTCACCTGGTGATAAAAAATTATAAGGGAATTTTTTTCTCGTATAAAAGCATTATAATAATGGTGATGAAGCCTACAAATTATAGTGATGATTAATTGTATGCCTTTCTTATTGAATTAGTTAATCATGTGTGTGCAACTCTTAGAAAACAACTACATCAATCCAGCTAAATGAGAAGGAGTATTCTCGTCGCAACATCTGCATATTTTTATTCCCAGTGTCTATTATATACATTTGAAATTCTTTCGAACAGTCAGTTGGCCGCAGCAGTACAGGTACCGTTTGATATAATAACAGGAAGTGGTGCAATCACTGCACAACTTTATTGGAATACCAAATGTACCAACGAAACGTTTGTAAACCTAAAACACATAGCTACATTATCTTAAATGTGTTGCCTCTACTGTAACAAAGATTAACTCTGTTGTGCGTATTTTTGCATGAAAACAATGAAAGGTCTAAAGCATGTGATGATCGTGCCAGCAGTAGTGAAATTGCATTCACAGATCAGCAGCATAAAAACTATGCAATACTTTTTTCTGGATCACTTCACTATTCTTATATCTCAGCGTTTCTCTCCTGTATTGTTAGTATTAATTCAATAACAGCAGGACCAATACAACACAAAAATTAGTCTTCCATGCATTCCGACATTCCCACTAAGAGCTCAAAATTTTTACGGCAAATTATTATACAATCCAGACGTCGTGCTTGTACCTTTCCCTAATCTGTCTTCTGGCTTGTCACAACTTCAAGTCGAACTGCTGATCTACACAACAAGTTTAGCCATGGTTGTATTCGTAGAACGAACTATAACTGCCATAAAAACGGGATATCTGATTCCACTGGCAAAAGAGTAGAAGAAAATTTACTAAAAATATAGTGACAGTTAAGGCCATGCAAACATTCAAATGGTTATGGGTAGACCATAGAAAGTAAATTCAAAACATAAATGTGATTTCCTGCTTTAAAAGAAACACTGATACGTTTGAATAATCTAGTAATAACAAGACGTTATACATAGAACCTGAGTACTTGATTTTTCAAAATTCTATGCTTTATCGTAATTGCACAGCACATATTTGTCATCAAGTTTTTGATAAACTCGGCCGAATAATCGAAATGCACATTCATGCAAGATCTGAAACATTTGTTCAAATTTCACCGTTTTTCAGCTCGGAAAACTAAATTAGCCTACAAGATATATAAAAAAGTGCTAGTTTGCGGTAGTTTGCCCATTTTCTGCTTTAGAATTGATAGTGGTGATTGGAGTAGTTATTTTTCTGACAATTTGGATCAAATCACAAGATAAAGAGCAGTCATGCTTGGTAATTTTTTGGATTCTACTCGGCTATGGTAGCCGTAAACACAAGCATGCAAAAATAGGAATGACCTGTTTCCTTACGCGCTGGGCTTTTCTGGCAATTAGTAGTCGGGAGTTGTATTTGTCTAAAATGTATTTGTCTTTGACAACACAACCTAGTCGCTTCCCACAGTTCCCA
>CM056172.1:52982847-52998637 GCA_029691765.1 Entomobrya proxima
ATTAGGGTAACAATTAACGTGGCAATTAACTTTAATTAAAATTTATGCAAAAAATTAAAGTTTTAGATCGTAGAACTAAGTCACCAAAACATATTTAAGATAGCCAAAGTTGTTAAAAACGCTTAATTATTGAGATATTTTACTAATTGTTGGAAAATAATTATTTTTTAAATGCCCATAACTTGGCAACGCCTTATCCAAAATTGAAAATTGTTTCTATTTTAAAATCCGCAATTAATGTACTTTCAGCAGAATAAAGTCATTCTGTCCAGTTATAAAATCGCAAGTATGGCTTGTCCCACTTGACGCGTTTTACGCCTTTCTTCATTTAAAAATTTTGCTCATCACAATGGTAGTGTACACAATTTATATAACTTGTTTTCTATTAGAATACTTACGGTTCATCTAAGAACAAGCACAAAAACAACAAATATGATTTTAATCAATATAAATTATTTGATTGTCCTCTTCCAATGTTTCCATTTGGGCAGAGAGAAGATCAACTGGATTTACTTGCGGCATTGGTATGCTGTAATATTAAATTGCAAACTGTTAGCACAACTGTTTTTTCATAATGTTAACAAATAGATATCTATAGTTAACTATAGTTAACCTACCCCTCGCCAGATTCAACTCCTACATGTTCTTGAGAACGATGATCCTTAACTTCTTTTAAAGACGAGAATGTAGCTCCGCAAATACGACAACCAAATTTATTTTGTTGGCTTGCTCTTACACCATGTTTCTCAGTTGCATGCTTCTTCAGTCCCGAGTTAGTAAAAAACCGATCATGGCAATGCTGACATTTGAAAACTTTCCCAAAAGTTTTTATCCTAATATGATCACTTAATGTTCTCATGGCGATAAATATAGATCCACAAGTGCATGCAAAAGTTTCAGGGCAAGTATAATCGCGCTGATGTTCCTTTGTTGGGTTATTACTACAAATAAAGCATTTTTTTACATATGTCAGGTAAACGTGACTAATTGTTTATAAAATATAATTAGCAAATTGTTTAATTACCCGCTGCCACTATCAGTCATTCCATGTATTAGCGTACGATGAACCTTAAGATATTTTGAGGATGAAAAGGTATCTCCACAGGATCTACAGCCATAAGCTTCTAGTGTACTCCTTTTTATGCCATGTTGCACAATGGCATGCGCTTTTAAATTGCGATTCGTATAAAACCGTGCATTGCATGTTTTGCACTTGAAAACTTTTCCAAGTTTCCTTATGCGAATGTGGCTTTTAAATGTGCGTAGGCTGGGATTCACTGTTGGCTCAAATTTGATAAGATCATGAAATTCAGAAAACGAGCTTGTGTGTTGAGAGATGTGTTCAACAGTTTCAACCTTCCCATTCCCACTTGCTTGCAAAAATGCTGTAAATTCTTCCAGTAGAAAGGGCAAAGACGACAAATCTTCTGATTGATCTACAAACTTGACCGAAATTTCTTTCAATGTGTCACAAAACTCACTGGCTTCCTGTTTATTGTTTAAACTGCCGAAACTTAAATAAGTCCCCTTTGCGTCACTTGTTCGGGTTAGGGCAGTAATTGTGCCAACTAGAGTTTCACACATTCCACGCATTTTAGTTAGTATATTTGCAAGACTTGCAGCTTGGTCCTCATACTGTTGACGATTTTGGATTTCAGTTCCTAACTGCTGTTGTAGTTTCTCGATTTCTTGTTCCTTCTCTATCAGCAAATTATTTTCCAGTGACTCCAAAGCACTGGAAATACGTAGCGTCTCGTTTTCAAATTCCAATTTGTCATAATCGTTACGTTCTTGTTTGAAATGTGATGGTAAACTCAGGATTTAAAAGGTCTGGTAGACACATTCGTCTTCAAAAAACGAGTCAAAATTAATGCCTTGATTAGAAGCCATGATGTGAAGTAGTAACTTGAAGAAATATTTCTAGTTGTTAGGTGTCAAGTGTTTTGAAACTCAAAGTTTTAGTAATATTTAAAACAAGTGTAAGTATCAAGGACGTACCATGAAAATCTTAGTGCTGTAATAGTAGGAAGGTTAATGTATCTTATTAATGTAATATTTAACTCTCTATTTTGCAATTTGTACTGTATAAGACTATTTTTGATTAAGTTTTATTTTAAAAACACACCAGCACTTTTACTGCGCTAGTTTACTGATAAAGAGACTTCAGCAGAATGAAGCTGTCCACTGACTGAATCTGACATGACAGTCTCTGCAATATGTATTTAGCAGTCGGTTAGTAGAGGATTTGTTAAGATAAAAAATGTTAAAGCAGGAATATGAGGTACCTTTCTCATTTTTAGTTCTTCAGCTTGTTTCCACCACATAACCTCATCAGTTGTTCTCGAGGGATTAAAAGGGTGCATTCTTAAAACGTACGTGACATGGAGCACGTATTTATTTAAAAGGAGGGTCCTGGCATCATGCACTCAAATATTCATGTATAGTATATAATACTGGAGTACTTAGCTACAGTAAGCTTAGATGAATACCTAGAAGTAATCTCGAGTATGCGCGGTAGAAACTTAACTGTTGTAAAAACCAATGTACTCATTTTAGCACAAGAACCTCATTTAATTTATAATCTGTTGTATGATCACTAACTGACAAAACGCATTAGGAACAAATACTTGCTTGCACAAACCCATACAAATTTGCAAAATGTTGTTGTAAGCCAATTCATGCTATTGTGTATTATTCTAAACGTTTCCAGTATAATAGATAGTAGAGATGTGTTTATGGTAGCCTTGAACCAGTGGCTGGCTTTATAATAAAGTTAGTTTTTGGGAGAGATTACTTACCTATCAATCAGAATATGAGTTTGAAAGTTAAAACAAAGTGAGAGTTTTTAAGAGTTTAATGCTATATAATCAATTAGATCAGTTTGCTTATTTTGTATTCTTACTTTTAAAATTCAAGTTATAACTTTATTTGATGTGAGTTGTAGTACCTTTTCAAACTGTAGTATGCTAAATGCTAACTATTTGGATGCAGCAAGTTATTAATGTGATTCGTAAATTAATAATGAAATACAGTTTTCAAGCATTTTGAATCAGCACGTTGTACGGCTGGAATGAATGTATTTTTTATGCGTGGAATAGAGAGAACTGATGCACAACAGGGCTAGACACAGCAATAAAAGCATACCAACCAAATATTATGCATAATAGTACGTTATCTTACAATAAACCGACCTCTATTCTACGTCTGGTTGGCAACGAAACGCTCCAAGGATCCGATCCCTCTCTGCCGAGATAATTGTAATGCCACAATAGACAAATTGTGCAAGAAATGAGCGATAAGCACAGCACAGCGTAGTTTTCAATTTAGCAATTAAACTATCTATTTTTATTGAGCAAAAGGAATCAACTCAAAATTCTACAAAGCAAAAATATACACGCAAAAACTGATGACGAGAGAAAAAAAACCAAAATCTACAGCGATAAGCGATGCGTCGCTATCGTTATGAACTCTCCAAAGTGAAAAGTCTAAACTCTCTTTTTCTCTCGTCATCGTACCTACATTCATATACCAAATTTCATAATCCAGCATTTATATATATAACCTTCATAATTCATAAAAATGTATAATATATTATTTACAGGTACATACTCAAACCTGAAACAAACTTGAACTTTTAAAGCAAACAAAACAACGAAAAGTACAAACAAATATCTGGACATAAATGCTAATTGCTACCTAGTAGCAGAACAAATGAAATGTCAAACTGCATTGCTGCAGACAAAAATGTAAATAATATCCAATGTTGGGAACAGCATACGTTCCTGTGCTGTTCCTGTGTTACAACGTTAGGATTGCTGTAATTATTATTATTTTCTGATTAAGATTATTAATTATTTCAACACAGAAATACTGTACATATTTTAATACTATTTTACAACTTGTTTGCTACAGCGATAATTATGATTCGCGTAAGAGCAAGCATAAGCATAAACAGATAAATTAACAAACTGGATCTGCATTGCACTTAAATCAATATAATTAGCTTAGAATCTCCTCCAAAAGTTACAATTTGAGTAAAGGGAGCATCAACTGTATCAATTCTGTCTGTAATATCAAATATGTAGATTATTTACTCGTTGCTATTTTCAATTTGTGCATGTTCCTGAGTACGATGACCATGGAGTTGTTTTAAAGACGAAAAAGTAGCTCCGCAAACACTGCAACCAAACTTATTCTTAAGACTAGTTGTTACACCGTGTCGTTCAGTCGCATGCATTTTTAAACTCGTATTGGTAGCAAACCGATTGTGACAATGCTGACACTTGAAAAGTTTACCAAGTTTCATCAGCCTGTAGAACGTTACAATTCCCGAAAATGTAATTCCACACGTACAGGCAAATGTTTCATAGTATTTATGATCGCGCTGGTGATTATCGGTCAGGGTTATTATTTTACTGCAATAAAAACATTTAGTATTACGTCACATAAATTTTAAAATACCTGCTTTAATAGAGTAATTATCTTAATTACCTGCTTCTGCTGTCTACTTTTGCATGGTTTTGAGTACGATGGACCCTAAGATCATTTAAAGACGAAAAAGTATCCCCACAGGATTTACAACCGTAGCGTTCCAATAGTCTTTTACCATGTTTTGAAATTGTATGTTTCTTTAAACTGTGGTTTGTAGTAAATCGTAAATTGCAAATTGTACACTTGAAAATTTTCCCCAATTTCCTTACTCGAATGTGAGTTTTCAAGTTGCGTAAGCAAGAAAACACACTTCCACAGATGCAAGCCAAGCCATTATTAAGTGAATAGTCTCGATAGTGAGTGTTTCTTGAAACTCTGGTATTTACTGGTTCCTCTTTGCCCGTGACATAAACTTCAGGAGGTGAAATTGCGATTTCTGCAACAGTTTCAACGTTCCTATTTCCACTTGCTTGCAAAAATGTTATAAATTCTTCCAGTAGAAAGGGTAAAGATGACAAATCTTTTGATTGATTAACTTTGCCCGAAATTTCTTTGAGCGTGTCACAAAATTCCTGGGCTTTCTCTTTATTGTTAAAACTGCCAAAACATAAGGAAGCTCCTTTAGCGGCGTCACTAGTTTGGGTTAGCGTAGCAATCGTGCCAACAAGACTTCCACATTGTTCACGTATATTGGCCAATAGATTTGCAAGACTTGCGACATGATCTTGAAACTGTTGTCGACTTTGGATTTCAGTAAATAACTGTTGTTGTAGTTTCTGGATTTCTTGTTCCTTTTCAAGCAGTAAATTATTTTCCAGTGACTCCAAAACACAGGAAATACGTATCGTCTCATTTTCAAATTCCAATTTGTCCAATTCAGTACTTTCTTGTTGTGCTTGTAAACCCAGTAGTTCAAAGGTCTGGTAGACACCATCGTCTTTAAAAAACGGGTAAAAACTAATATCTGCATTAGAAGCCATGATGTGAAGTAGAAACTTGAAATAGTATTTCTATTTTTGAAGCGTCCAGTGTACTCACTTCGAAAACTCCAGTGTTTTGGAACTCCAACTTTCAGTAAAAATTTGAAAACGTTTGTAATGTAATGGTTGGAAAGCTAATCGTTAATGTCTCATTTCATCTAATTCCCTGGGTTGCAGTTGGACTTTATACTGTTTTACAAAATTGCTTGATACTTTTACTCAGAAAGCACAAGCGCTCTTTTACTGCTCAAGTTTAATGATGAAGAAACTTCAATAGAATGAAGCAATTGACTTACATGAGTCACTACAAATAATAATGTTGGAATATTTAGTTTTTTTAAAATTTCAATATAACTAGAGGGTTTATTCTGAGCAATGCATTAGCACACTGTATTTTATGATAGGGAATTTCTTAACATAAAAAGGCAGCAGCAAGGCACGTTTCTTATTTTAAGCTCTTCAGTTTATTTCAAGCACATAACCTCACTAGTTTCCTAAGGTGTAAGACATTAAAGGTGCATTTCTAAAACATACGTGACATGCAGCACGTATTTACTCAAGTTATGTGATAGCCCGAGACTTGGTAAGCATTTGCTCAAATATTCATGTACAAAGTAGTTTACCAGAAATCCTCCGAATACTTATGTACAAGGAAAAGAAAAAACTACATGGTATACTTTTTAAATCTATTTATGTATTTGTTGTAAAGAAAGTGCGTATCAATTATACTTCTTGGACACATATATTTTAAGGGATTATATTGTACACAGTTAAAATGTGTATTGGAGTAGAATATTCTAAGATTTATCTGTATTGGTCACTCAATTAATTAGGAACTTCAATTAATTTCATTTCGCCCCAAACCTGTCGCATGATCACTGATCACCAACTGACAAAACAATAGATAATGGAAACAAACACAATGCACGGACACTCAACAACCAACACGGGGTTGTGGGAGTGACTATCTATTAATCGGAGTACGATTTTGAAAGTTTAATAATGAAAACTTAATTACAATGTTGAGTATTTACAAAACTAATTGGTTATCAAAAAATTCATTGATTACAAATTATAACTTATAATATTAACTTATTACCAACCACCTAACTCATAAATTCCGCAAAGCAAATAACAAATTCGTCAATAGTCAATGGGAAATTTGTTCATGAACAACATCAACATGAATGACAGTTAGAAAACATTAACTACTAAATAAATATTTACCTATGTGCATCATGACGAAATATGTCTAAACCCATATAACTACTCTTTAGTTACCTCTTACTACACAAACACAACCCCTTATTTTCCAACACAAACAATATATTTAATGTACAAACTATACGTTTGATACTACATAAAGAACGGTCACCATTAGTAATTACACAGTTAAGAAACCGCACTATAATACTTAAGTATTCCAACGAAAATACAAAATCTTTGAATTAATTCCAATCAACCAATCAACTATATTTCTTCTAAGCTGGACTTTACTTTTCTTCTTCACAAATTTTTAGGTCTCCCAAATTTCAACAGTGAACTTGCTGCGGAGTTCGTTTAGTAATTCTGTGCAAATCTGAAATTAAAACGGTTTGGTTGGCTATCAAACATAAACTCATCTGAATAATAAATACATAAAATATCTCTCCATTTAATACCTGAGAGCAGTCTCCCACTAATTCCAGAGTTTTTAGACCCTCCATTTTAAACAGTCCAAAACGACAGCCAATTTTCTGTTAGCTGAAGCTGAAGTGCAAGCCAGGTTTTTCCTCTCCAAAGTTTCTTTGCGATGAGACATAGCTTTGTGATTTCTGTCAAGGTACAAAGAATTCATTAAATGTTCCTTCAGTTCAGAACATGTTTATATTTTGTATAATTTGTAAATGCACAGGCTAAACTACGCCCGTGGGTAACCGTGGAACTCACGTGGGCCGGGGCAGAGAAACAGGGTAATGGGCCGGGGCATGCCAGAATAATGAAAGTTTAGTAAATCAAAATTGCCAAATATTCAGAATTTATCTTAAATTTTTGGCTCGCTACGCACGCCAGTTATATTTTAATTAATCTTCTATCAAAGTCGTTGTAAGCTAGCTTGCACTCAAGCTCATATTATCCAGCTTGCTTGGCCCTTTCCACAAGCCAATATATAGGCAATTGTATTTAATACGTGCTTTTGTATTTAAAGAGCTTACAAATCATGTTTTGGGAATTTTTGAAAATATTGTTTATATGGCAATGCTTTAAGAGTAAATAGTAAATGACATAAGCATACACTTGTAGCTCTCGGGTTTGGAAAAAGCTATTTTATATAACCACGATGCGTACAGTAATTTTTGCATCTAAAAAATAGCTTAGCTTACATGAACTTGGTACGACAAACGAAGAATTAAATGGTTTTCATAATTGCATTTTCCTTCTGTTAAACTATCGCTTCATTCGGTTGTAATCTTTTAATTTCATTTCTGGCACAATGAGTTTGTCTTGGAGTCTACAAAGCTCATCCAAAGTCATTGAAGCCACGAAGCAAAAGTTTTGCAAGTATTCTAAATACAAAGCTTTACAGTACGGGAAGGGTAAGAACATTAAATAATTTAAAAATTACAAGACTGACGCAATTTCGACAAATGCAATATGTTGCGTACAAAGACAAATAAATGTTCTTTTGCTTTTTAAATAATAATAATATGCATACTACGTCCTGGTATTCTTGCCAATCGAAGCTAAAAACAATCTTGTAAAATGTCGAACCCGGTTTGGGTTTGATAATTGTTTATAAAAATTACCATAACTTGTCAAGTTACACACAAATCAGCAATGATATTCTATTTTCTTAGCCGCCATAAAGTATAGATAATATAATGTGTTTCGTAAGGTGTTATGTTTAATTTTATCTTACAAAATATATACTTTAAACTCCGGAAATTCCCGACCATCTGTGATGCAAAAAAATGTTTCACATACTATATTGTACTTTGGTAAACGAAACTACACAATACTGGTAGCAGATTCATGATTTAAATTTCATTTTAAATGAACAATAAAGCATGTATATTGAATGAGGTATTACCGTACTTCGCTTTCTGGAAACACTTCAAATGATTAAACTTCAAAGTTAAACAATAAAACTAAACAGAACTCATGTGGTATCACGATATTTTAGAATACTTTTTGATTATTAGAATGGATTGTTTTGTAATTTTCCATCCCTTTATAATTTTAATCTGACATAATGCAGCACCGAGTAAACAAACTCTAAATGACCAAGCCAAAACACCTGGGGATAATTGCAACAGATATGTAGAAATTCCACAGAGAATATTTCTTTTCTCATTAACCATTACCTCATATGTCATGTTTGGGTATCTTTTTATCTATTGGCAGAAATACAAGTAATTAAATAATAGTAAAAATCTCATAACCACTTTAGACCTTTAAGATAGTATAGAAAAGAAACAATTTGCTATTTAAAAACTGCGATACTCAGCAAAAACAAAATTAAAAGAAATGACATATTTTGTTTTGCATTCAAATTCTTAATTTGTATCTATTTTACGTTACTGTTACTAATTTCCAGTTTTATCATTGCAATCCAATTTTACTGAATAATATTCTAATTGTTACAGAACGTACATTCTTTCATAGTAAACTTTGCTTTAGGATGAGCTAGGCATCGTGTCCGGAAAAAAGACAAATTTTACAAGTCAAACGGAAATGAGGTCAAAGGAAAAAAGGGCAAAGAGGAAAGAAGGACAAATAGGTAAAAAAGGCAAAAGTACAAAATGTCAAATAGGATAAAAAGACAAATAGGAAAAAATGACAAAACCTACAAATGTAGCATACTTCTATATGAGCCGCAAGTAGGTGTTACATTGTCAAAATTAAAACTTTATTTAAATATTTTGGCTGTTTAACATAATCCTATTATGATAATCGTTGATAAGGTCTGTTTACATAAGCTTTCTCGATAGTAATATATTGGCTACATAAAGCACCATATTATCACCAATACAAAATATTGGCGAAAGTAAACGGTGTCCGGTAAAGAAGTCGAAACATAGAAGTCGAATGGTATTAAAGTCGACGGTAAGAAAGGCGAAACCATTATGGGCGAATAGGTAAAAATGTCGAAACTCATTTTGGGCAAACTGCAGTAGGTAAAAATGTCGAGCGCCATTTTGGGCGAATAGAACAAAGAAAAAGTCGAAATTTTCTTGGAGAATATAAAATGAGCACAAATCATTATTTGAATGCAATAGCAATATAAATCAATGAGTATTTAGACTAGAAAAACGATGTATGAGTAGTTTGATAACCTGTTAATGTATCTAGTTTAAAGTTATTTTAGCCCATCCTAATAAAACGATTTAAAAAATATGTAACCATTTGATTTGAATGTGTAGCTTTAAAACTAAACCAACTTTAAAAAACACTTTTAAAGTATGATGAAAATCAAAGAAAGAAACGACATGTAATGTTAACTTAACATTGTTAAGTGTAAAATCTAAGGTGTAAAGTAGGTTCGACTTTTTTACCGTTTGTATTCGACCATAATGTTTTCGACTTTGATATCTTATTTTTTCGATCACAATGGTTTCGACTTTTTTACCATTTTCATTCGACTACAATGGCTTCGACTTTTGTACCGTCGACTTTATTACCATTCGACATTTATGTTTCGACTTCTTTACAGTAGACCAAAGTAAACATACAAGGTTATAAACCAGGCAAGCAAATTGCTATTGCTGACAAGTATTGAATTGTATTAATCGAAACGTTTATCCAAAAACTTATATATTTACATCTGAGATTTACATGGTCCAGTCCTAACTCTTAACATAATACTTCTTTAAAACTGTCCATAAACATTATATTGTCAGCACTTGATAAGCTTAAAACCTTCATGATGCTTGCTTCTTGGATTTCAAAAATAAAATGATACATGAGATGTTTACTTTTTAGCGACTAAAGTGAATAGGTAGAATTTAGAACCGGCGATGATCATAAATATTTTGTACGATTTGGTCTGCGCTGGATTTATGTTTTTTCTGTGTCAACTACCAATAATCATCATGCACCATCTTATTGTGCCAAACAGATTTAGCAATGCAATGTGCTATCTTTAAGTGCACGACTTGGTGTTTTGACTGTTTGATTTGTTTAAACTGATTTTGTCTTTTTTCCTACTCCGTTTGCCATTTCTACCGTTTGTATTTTTTACCTATTTGTCTTGTCTTCCTCTTTGCCTTTTTTTTCCTTCGATCTCATTTCCATTTGACTTGTAGAATTTGTCTTTTTTTCCTAATACCGCTGGGCATAATTTATACTTGTCATTAAAAAGTATTTTCCCTTCACGGGGGCCGGGGCAGAGCTAGTTTAGCTACTGTGTAAATGACTTAATACTTACTTCTGAAACACAGTGGAGGCTCCCAGTTTTCCTCAGAAGGCTTTAATTGGCTTGGGGGCAACCTCAAAAATTTTTCGTAAGCGTTCTTCGTAATAAAGACCGGTGAGATTCTCGTTGAAACCCTCCTCTTCTGAAAACAAAAGCCCAAGTTCCTTCACATTGGTCATGACTCATGAATAAAGGCGCCATCCACTAATGACGTCACTTAAAAATCGCTATTTTTGGGACCACTGACTGACCCCCGTCATTATGCTGTCACTTTTTCAATTTACCACTGACCCCACTTGTCATGTCACCTGAGGTTACGTGAGATCACCTGACACAAATTGGAACCTCAATGATTATGATGACTTGTTTCAGAAATGAAGAGTATCTTATTGCAAACTATTTTGTTGTTAAGTACCCTTGAACTCTGTGGTTAAAAGTTAGTGTTACTTCTGAAAAGCTCAAGCGCATCGTCTGAGGGTTTGTTGGAGAGTTTTGTAGCAAACAACACAAAAATTCATTTTAGCATAATTTTGGCTTTAATTACAGGTTTCAAACAGAAGCAATTTCTGTCACTTTTAAATGTTTAAATTTTAATGCCACTTCGCTTTAATTAAATTAAATTAGCAAGAATGCCAGATGCAGAAAGGCAATGTAATCCGGAGCAACCTTAGTACTGGAAGTCTTAGACTGAAACACAGAAACAGCAATAACCTATATCACGTTGCATGATAATTGTAATAGAAAAGAAAAGAGACAAAGAGGATAACTATATATTTCCTTGGGGGAATTCAAGAGAGGATATTTAAATCTTTGGTGGTACGGTAGTGACGTCACTTTTTTCATTTCCACTGACCCACCCATGTCACTCGTCGTCACTGTCAGCGACAGACCACTGACTGACCCTAAAAAATGACGTCATTAGTGGATGGCGCCAAACCCACGCAATCCAACAAAGCCTTATTGTTTGGGATCTGTATCTTCCTCAGGTTTGGAAACTGCTTTGCTGCATCTAGGATGATCTGACATTCATCCCATTCAACTAAATGCTCACTATTGAACTTTAGCTCCTCCATAGATTCAATCGGCACCATATCGTCTTGGCGGCGGCATCCCGGCCATGTGAATTTAGGAACAGCTGACTGGCTTTTTCGGGACAATTAATCAATCAGACTTGGAAAGGTTTACTGGCAACTTTAAACTTTAATTACTGATTATTCACTAAACTGATTGACGGTTAGTTAATTTTAATCACTGAAATTTGTGGAATTAACCGAAAGAGTGAACTGAGGGCTCCACCCTTTATTTTGGAAGGTTTGTATATTTGTTTTAAGTTTTGAGATAAGTGATTTGGTTAATTTTGATGATGTTAAATGCGGAGGGTAAATGAAGATTAACTAATGAATTTTGATTGATTTTTCAGTGGAAATGGCGTCCAGTGTCAGTATGATTAAAGGAGGTGTGCCTTTTTGGGGCATTTTGAAAACTACCTCTGGGGGACGAACCCCTCATCTGCGCCACCCGAGAGTGCTGTCATTCGACTCCCCAGGTCAAGGGCTTTCGATTGGTACAACTCTCGTGCCGAAACTCGCGGTACCGTATACTAAATAATTTCCCATTTACGACCTGCGTGCAGGGGCTAAAATAGGCGTGTTTTGAGCGTGAGAACCACGCGGGCCGGGGCAGGTTTTAGGGCCATGGGGCCGGGGTTGAAGACAAAACAAAACTTTGTTAAAACAAAAAAATAGGAAGATATTTGATAATTTCATACTTGCGTGTCGTTACTGCAATCGGAAGCATGCTTTCTATGAGCAATTCAGATTATTCACACATAGTGTTTGTGATTTACTTACTAGTTAATGACAATTCTTTATTTGAATATGTGTGATTTCTGGGTAAGCCATTTCTTATGTTGTTAATTGATAACAATCAAATTTAGTATTATGAAATACAAACACACCAAGCTCTTTTAGAAAATGATAATTAAAGGAAGAAGTCATGGCTTGTAGTAATTTGATTTTCACCTTATGCGAGGTCAAATGTTTGATAAAATCTACAACTAAATGTAACACTAATTACAGTTTGCAACTTAATTTCCTTGCACCTGAGTACTTAAGCAAATCAATGTTACCTATTTAAACCTAGTAATTCTAGTAATTTACGTGCATATCGTTTTAGCATCTTTCATTGGTTTACACTGGATGCTTATATGTATCTCAGTCAGTAAACTAAAAATTCTATTCGAATTTTCTCTCATTCAGAATGTGTACTAAGGAGAAATTAATCTTAGATAAATGACATTAATTTCATTAATTGGTTGGCTTTACTCATACCGATTTCGCCAAGTTAGTTAATTTGACAGTGCATATAAGTTACAAAGCCATTCAGCTTATGTCTAAAAAGTTTTATGAAATACATGTGTTTCATTTTATCTAAATGCCTTGGTGCCAAAATGCAATTCTTCTACACTACGCAGTGCCGTGTTCATAGTAGATGGAAAACGATAGAATTATTTTAAAAAGAAACAGATTTATCTTGGATCTTCCGCCATTTCGCTTCTCATCTAAGACTTACTATTATTTTAGTTATAAAAGCTGAGCAATATATAGTTTGTTTAAGCCTGCGCTCTCACAAAAATATACAGTGGATAAATGGAGAAAAAACGACAGATATTCGGTTTGAATTAAAAATTAAACAACTTGCAAAAAGAAATTGCAAAATAACCTCTTTCTGATTTAATACATTACATTGTGTAAAACTTTAAAATCTCTAATGCTACGGAATATACTACTGAAATGCTTCTGTGGTAATTTGCTCTGGTAGTGCCTTTCACCATCCTAAAGTCTTTTCCAGTAATATTGTGCCACATGATCCTATAGTAAAATATGTTGTACTCTAATGTTAGCATAATAGCAACCATCAAGTGTTGTTTTAAAGTTGCAAAGCAAAGCGGTTTTATTTATTAATGTAGTTTAAGTTTGAGGACAGTTTGGTGATAATTGTGTCAAAACTGTCATGTTTCCGGAAATAGCTGCAGTAGTATCAGTAAATAATATTCTCGAAAAGATTACAAAAACTTTAATTATTATTACTTTAAGAGGATGCAAAAAAGATTCAACCCGTTTCATTTAAGTTTTTATTTCACGAATGGTTGGGTTCAGCAATTATAGTGCCATGTGCTGAACACTCTATTTGATATTTTTAAAATACTTTTAAGTTTTTATTTTCAGCGTAGTTAATTCACTATGTACTTAAAATAAATCGTTTTAATTCTTAATTTTGAGCTAGACTCGGCCACAATACAGCAACTGCGTTGGGGACCGATATACTAGTTTTAAAAATAAATTATGTTTATAAAAATTTCATGTGGATTATTTTGTCAAAATATCTCACGCGGGCCGGGGCAGGCCTACTTTAGCTACTGCCTGCGTGCTGGCTTGTTTTTTGGGAAGACTATTGGTTACCCGGTCTTAATTTGCACTAAAATGATCACTGGCCAGCTTCTTCGGAGATGACTGTAAGCTTTGCATTGAATATTGTGGCAAATGCCCCAAAACTGCATACTTTGTACTTGAGTGGCAGTCGGAGGATGGATTGTTTTATGAAGATTTTGGAAAGTCAGAATGGACGAAAGGTGACAAGGCTGTTTATCTGCTCCGGGATTGAAAACGGTCACTTGGTCAAGCTGACAAAGCTAGGTCTGAAGCTTGAATACCTCAGCTTGGACTTTGTTGCGGCGTCTTTTGCAAGAACGGAAATCGGGGAAGAAGAAGTTGTCAACTTTCTGGTAAGTCAGAAGGGTTCCTTGAAGGAACTTCACTTAGGACAAGCTACGTGTAACGAAAATGTAAGAATGAGTGTCCGATTTCCTAGAATGGAAAAGCTGAAAGTGTTGGGGATTGCGTTGCGTTGTCGGTGTTTGGAGGATGTGAATTACTTGACACAGTTTCCGGTGCTGAAGAAATTGGAGATTTGGGTGGATGACCCGACATTGAACACTTTTAAGGACTTTTTTAATTCGAAAATGAAACCGGTGGATACAATAGTGGAGTTGGTCTTTAGTGTGGAGATGAAGGACTCTGAAGTTATAATGCATGCGGGAAGACAGTTCCCAAAACTGATGAAGCTTTCCCTGCACGCCAACAGAGTATCCGAATTACTAATTGTAATTGTAGTTAATTACATTTCCAATTACAATTACAGTAATTGAGTAATTGTAATTGAATTACATTTTTCAAAACAATGTAATTGAGTAATTGTAATTGAATTACTTTTTTCGAAACGATGTAATTGAGTAATTGTAATTGAATTACAATTATCGAAATGCCTTTAAATAATATGGACATTATAATCTTGAATAAGAAATATATTGTGATTTTTAGACAAGCATGCAACGTGACGATAAAGCAGGGGATGCTGTTTCTTGACTTAATTTTGCCAGATGCAGTTTTTGTGCTTGCCATTCATATTACAAAAGTACATTGTTTGTAAATTGATATTGATTGCTAATTGCTGGTGTTTGATCAACTGAAGTTAGAGCTCTACAGTGTCTAAATAACTCGGGTTCCCATGATATAATGTTCCTGAGAAATCATCTAGCTGTGCGAAAGATGTTTGTTAAAGACAACTTTCAAATTCCTTATCTTCTCCTTCAGAACGTTCTAACTTTGAGACCTTAAAGATCAAGGCTGGCAGATGATCTTTTCGAAAGCTTATCTAATCTCAAGTTAAATAAGGATCACTATAAAATTTAATTTAAAACACTCAAAAGAATTTCAACACTTGTAATTGAAAAGTAATTGAGTAATTGTAATTGAATTACTTTTTTCAAAACGATGTAATTGGTAATTTGTAATTCAATTACTTTTCCAGAAAACAAAGTAATTGTAATTCGTAATTGAATTACTTTCTTATTTTAAATGTAATTTGTAATTTGTATTTCAATTACAAATTGAAAGTAATTCGGATACTCTGCACGCCAATGCAG